>CAKLIZ010003733.1:0-15606 GCA_922035795.1 Oreochromis mossambicus | reverse complement strand
TCATTATTATTATTATTATTATTATTATTATTATTATTATTATTATTATTGTTGCAACCCCAATTCCATAAAAGTTGGGAAACTGTAAAATGCAGATAAACCCATATTTTATTTGCGGTAGAGCACAGAAAATATTAAGTATTTACACTCAAGAAATATATAATGTTAAGAAAAAAAGAACTTGTTTTGAATTTGATGGTAGACATCATTCATCTCAGACAGTTGGGAGAGGGCCATGTTTACCACTCTATAGCCCCTCTTTTTTTTTTTTTTTTTTTTTTTAAAAACCCCCACTGTCTGTATATGTGTGGAACTGAGGCAACCCCGTTAATGGACTTTCAGGAGAGGAATGTTGTCCCATTCTTGTCTTATAGGATTCTAGCTACTGTCCTGGGTCTTTTTTGTCTTTTCCTTTTTTTGTGTTTGTTTGTCTTTTTGTTTCATGGTGCACCAAATGTTTTCAGTTGGTGAAATGTTTGGACTGCAGGCAGGCCAGTTCAGCTTCTACTATGAGCTGCGGTTGTATTAGAATGCAGTATGTGGTTTAGCATCGTCTTGCTGAAATATGCAAGGCCTTTACTGAAAGACATATTTTGAATCTGACCGCATGTTGCTCCTTTAAACATTGAGGTTGCCTTTTCAGATGTGCAAGCTGTTCTCTAAATAGAATTTCACATTTCGATCCGTTTGACCATAGAGCAGTTTTCTGCTTTGGCCCAGAGAAGACCGTAGCATTTCTTGAACATGTTCACATATGGCTTATTCTTTGCATGATAGAGCTTTAATCTGTATTTGCGGCTGGCACGGAGAACTCTGTTCACAGACGGTGAATTGTAGAAGTGTTCCTGAGCTCATGCACTGATTTTCATGGCAGGTCATGTTTGTTTTTAACATAGTGCTGCTTGAGGGGTCAAAAAATCCCAGGCATCCAGTATTGATCTGGACACGTCCCTCGCACACAGAGATTTCTCCAGATTCTGTGAATCTTTTGATGATATTGTATATTATAGATGATGAGATCTCCAAAGTCTTCAGGACAATTATCCTGAAATTGTTCACAATTTTTAGACGCAGTTTTTTTGCAGATGTGCTCATCTTTACTTCTTAAAAAAAACCTCTCTCTTAGATGCTCTTTTTATGTCCAGTCATGTTACTGATCTGTTGCCAATTAACCCAATTAGCTGCTAAATGTTCCAAATGTTCCTCCAGCTGTTTCTTTTGAAGTACCACTTAAGTTTGTAGCCTTTTGTTTCGCTCAATCGTGGCTCAAGAGTTGGCAGTTCGTCTTATAATCGGAAGGTTGCCGGTTTGAGCCCCGGCTCGGACAGTCTCAGTCGTTGTGTCCTTGGGCAAGACACTTCACCCGTTGCCTACTGGTGGTGGTCAGAGGGCCCGGTGGCGCCAGTGTCCGGCAGCCTCGTCTCTGTCAGTGCGCCCCAGGGCACCTATGGCTACAATGTAGCTTGCCATCACCAGTGTGTGAATGGGTGGATGACTGAATGTAGTGTAAAGCGCTTTGGGGTCCTTAGGGACTAAGTAAAGCGCTATACAAATACAGGCTATTTACCATTTTTGAGACGTGTTGCTGACGTCAAATTAAAAATGAGTAATGTTTTTTACTTAACATTATCCTTTTTTTCCCCTTTGATATGCTTTCTATACTCTACTGTGTATAAAATGTGAGATTAGCAACATTACATTGTTTTTATTTACATTTTCCCCAGCGTCCCAACATTTTGGAATCGGGGTATCATTGTTATTAGTAGCTACAATGGACTACTGGAAAACCACTTTTTGTCTGTGTGTGTCCATGCTTCCTTTTGTGTGTTGTGATGGCAGTTTAGAGTTCAGTATTATGCAAATGACTAAGAACTGTATAAAGTATATTGCATTAAACCTTAACTCAGCTATTGTGTAGTTGTAACTTGTTGGATCGTGATATCTGTCGCTGTCCTGAAGATTTATTAATAACCCTGAAAATAAAAACGAGCCCAACTTTTCGCCTCTTGTTCTTTTCTGTTATTCGAACAGTTGCAGCATGAGCAGCGGAAAGAGCGACCCATGATGCGACGCAAATCGGAGTTGCCTCAGGATATCTACACCACAAAAGCCTTGGAGTCCCACCGCAGAGCTGAAGACATGTTGACCACCCACGATGGACTCTAGGTCCCACCATCTGCTGGCTCTTGGTTCAACTAACCCTCCTACACTCTACAGCCATGGACATCTTTTATGCCCGGGTGCCAGAGTTACACTGGCGATCCAAGCTGGGCTTTCCATCCCCTCCCGTCAGTTCCCCTCCCCCAGAATATTTAGTTTTCCTTATTCCTGCTGCTCCAGCACAGAAAACCTGTATCCACCTCCCTCAGATTTCTGCTTTCTCAGGTTTTTTTTTTTTTTTCTTTATTTGAAGAGGAGTAGTAGTATATGTGTGTGACTTTTAGACCCGTATTTTCCCGTCATTTTCCTCATTTGTTCACCTTCCATTCTCCTCTCACGTCACGGTGCGCTCACTGTAAATGTGGAACCTGAGAGTACAGACAGCACAACACAGGTTCTTCATTCCTTCTTACAAATGTGTTCACAGTGGATGGATACTGAAAATTAGGAACTGCCTGACTAAACGTCTAAGGATCGTCTCTTGGTCTTTTCTCTGTTTTCTGTCAAAGGGAACAAAAACAGACCCGATTGGTTCAGATAGAAGACGCAACTTTCTGTTACCTGTTGTATGTTTTCTTTATTTTTGCTGTAACACGCATCTTGTCAGTGCCAAGACTGTTGTGTTCTGTTCGATTCATGTTTGTATCCGTGACTTTAACAGGGAGACCTGACGTTGTTTCCAGTCACTGGTGTTTTGGTTTTTTTTTTTTTTATTTGTTGTTGTTGTTGTTGTTTTGGTTTCTTTTTCCACTTAAGACCAAACTGAGGCCTGTCCTTAGCCTTGCAATCTCCAGAAAAGATGGATAGTAAAGACTTAGTTGTCCTGTGGACATCTTGACACTTTTCATTTGTTTTGTGCCATATGCCGTTCTTTTGTATGCTTGCTACCTGACATTCATTGGCAATATTTAAAAAAACAAAACAAAAAACAGACCATGGTAAAGCCTACAGTTCAAACAATGGTACTGCATGAAAATTGTGTATTTGCTGCCTATGTTGTTGAAATTGGTTGTAGCAAGGTGTTGTAAGCTCTCAGTCACATGTAACAGGTGCCTGCTGACTAGAAATGCAGAGCATGGTGCATTCACGTGATGATGTAAGATAGGGTATAAATATATTTATATAAAATAAATGGGGGAAAATGTAAAGGGAATGCAATAGAGGGTGAGTTTTTCTTGTGTTGAATAGAGAATTTACTCCTGCAAACTCAACTAGTTGGTTTTTAGCATTACTCGGAACATTTGCTCATTATGTTTATTGAATAAGTTGGTTTAATATCCTCCAAGAATTAAATATGGAATTGGTTTATTATCGAACAGAAGTTATTCCGATTTTTTTTTTTTTTTGATTTTTAAAGCCCGCCCACAAGAGTTACCAAATGTAAAGACGTAGCATGTTTGTTTTGCTACCAGTCCTACTTTCACTTTTCTAGTTTGTAGGTTTTATAAATTGTGTCCTTCTCAGCGAGGAAGATTTTTAAAGTTTAGGAAATATTTTCCAGTCAGTACCATTGTTTAAACCAAGGTCTGCTAGAGGTCTTCATATTTGACGTGTTGTATTTCTTTGTATTGTCTCTGGAGGTTAATAGTGTGGATGTCAGGTTTTGGATTTTTTTTTTCTCTCTTTTTTTCCGGCCGTTCGGATTGCTCCGTGCTGAAACACGCCGGCGTGAAACGGCCGCAAAAATACCAGATGCTGAAAATAAACTGACATTGTGACTTGGCTTGTTAACTGTATTAATACTGTATTTGCTTGAATGCAAAAAGATGTAAATTAAAACTACCATGTTAAACATGTACCTTTTACCCTGGAGGAATGCCATTCACCAAACTGATTTCTGTTTATGAAACAGTCCTGCTTGCTGGGAGAGATGTTTTAATGAATTTTAATGAGTTTGAGTCAGAGGTCGGAGGTTTCCTTTTAGTGCTGAAAAACAAGTCGACCGTGATGAGAAGAGATGATTTAAAAACGATTCGGTGGCTTGTTCTCTTTCTGCAGGATCTTCTCAGATCTTTTAATTTTAACATATTATTTCCAAAACATAACTTAAAGTGTCCTTTTTGTATGTGACCTGTACTATATGCTTCATTTAATATTGTATATATGATTTACCTTGTTTCATGTAGTGTTATATATATCTAGATTAATTTTGTACAAATTGTCCCTCTGTACAGAATAAAACATCAATAGCAAGTGAAAGAAGTCAATCTGGCACATACCGTCTTATTGCTCCTCTTTTTGGCTGTACTTTCAGCATCATGAGAATTTAGGAAATGGGTCTTATTTTTATTATTAAAAGTTTCCTCCTCCATTAAATAACTGAAAAATATCCATGCCCATTGTGTGAACCTATCCCTGTCTTTAGTGGTGTAAAAATTCAAATGAATAAAGAGATTATTTGAATATATATTTTCAACCATGCATCCATTCTGACTTTACTATCCAGACGTCTTGAATGAAATACACGTGATATGCACATTTACCACAGCAGCGATGAAGAGTATCGGCTCACAAAAAGCTCAGCATTGATAAATCAGGGTGTTGCGTTATTTATTCTTTTTTTACAAATTTACAATCATGCATGTAAATCTATACAGATTATAGTGTGCCACACAGGGATACACTTCCAAATACCAGATTCATCAGCTTAAATATCTGTTACTATAAACTGAAATGAGGATAAATCTGAGGTAATACAAAATATAACTAAAGGCACAATTTGGATACATATTGGGACATAATAATATATATTGAATACTTTTTGGCATAAAAATACATATTTTACATGAATATGTTTGTGTCAAATGGCATATAGCTGGTTTAAATTTTTCTGCATGTTCTATTTAAAAGCAAAAAGGGACAAATAATCACGTACAAATAAATGATACAAATCCATAAGAAACAGAGAAGTTACAGCCAGCATAAACTTAAAACATCTTGATTAAATTCTAACGTCAACAGGCAAGTAAAACCTGTGTTAGTGCGTTGTTTTGGCCACTAGGGGGAGGCAGATCACTTAAAATCGCTTGCTGTAGTCTTAGAAGATGCACAGAAACATCTGCAGTACCACTTAAAACTATAAGCATGTCAGCACTGATGCAGATGTGCAGGTCATCCAGACCGTCTGGATGCATTCGCAGTAAATAAAAGCCAATATCATTCACATCTCAACCAAATGGAAATTTCTCATAATCAATCCCTCACACATACATTGCAAAGAAAATGTCGGTCTTGCTTGAAGCAACAGCAGCACCGCGATACGACGAATTTATCACTGCTTACTGTGAAACATGTTTGCAATCAATGTTTGTTATTATTATCATTATTATTATTATTGATGTTTTTGTTATTTTCCAATATAAAAAATGCAGAAAGAGCCATATATTACCTGACTTGATTATGTGGAGATTGTTTGATTTTTCTTGTCAGTTGGCTGTGTTGCAAACGCACATATTTGGTTCCAATTTCTTTAGCTGAAACAAAAAACAAAAATGCCAACGATAAAAGTTTGACAGGCATGAATTTTATTTTTTTCCACCAATAATGTGATTTCCAAAAAGCTATTAGCTGAAAACTTTGGATATTTCAGCACGATGTGCAGTATGTCATTAAAAAATGGAGGAAACTGGACATATTGAGGAGAAAACAAGAAGTGGCAGGCCTAAAAAAAACTACAGTATATAGACTAGTACTAGTAATGTTAACTAAAGCCTCATCAAAAATCATCAGTGAAAGGATAGCTATCAAGAAGCGAAGCAGGGAGAAAAGGCTGAATTATACAAAGGCCAGTTTATACCAGAACTGGACTGAAAAACCAGTGGCAACAGTTCAAATTATGGTGGAGGTCAGGAGAGAGGTAAAGCAATGAGTGTCTACAGCCATCTGTAAAACACTGTGGAGACTCTGTCAGCCAGTGGTGTTGGTGCTATTCCCAAATTTGATGGGATCATAAACAGAAACGTATCAGATTTTGATCCACCGTTGATACCATCTGGTATTGTATCTTATCTGCTATATTTCCATATTTGTTTACACATGTTCCAATAAATCACTGCATTTTCCAGGTAAAATATGATATCATAAAGAAATGAGGGGTGAGTTTTTTTTACAGCACTGTAAATGAATACCCAAGATTGTAAGAATTTATCATATTTAGGTGGCGAGTTTTACATTTTTTCTATTTATATTAAGAAGACATCATACTTGTGTTTTACTTAAATATATGTGGCATCACATCAAACAGTAATAAATGAATATCCTTGTTAATAGAATAGAATAGAATAGAATAGAATAGAATAGAATAATCACTTCTAGGATATAGAATGTATAAGTTATGTACACTTAAGAATATAAGAGAAATTTGTCTATATTATTAGTAAGGAAAGTTTACAGAATACTAGAATATAAATATATACTACAGTGTACAATCATCATGAAATCCCACTGGCCTTAATATACAGTCATGGTTCATGAAGTGTAGCATGGAGGATCAAAACAATATTAAAATACAAAACAATTTATTGTGTAAAAGTAGGTTAATACTCGAAACTGGAAACTCTGTAACTAAAAATCAAGCAAATTTTGCAGAAACAGTCAACATGTGATTTATTTCATTATTTATATCTTATCTCGTCTGCCAGTTATAGTTATGCAGTTATTCAGTGTAGTGACTTCTGCACTGAACAGATTGGATTTGAGAAAGTGGTGTGTGTGTGTGTGTGTGTGTGTCTGCAAATTCTCTTCACTTGGAGAGATAGAAAGAGAAAATAGGGACTCACTCTTTTTTTTTATTACTGCACGTGCTTTCTGGAAAACTTCCTGTTAGTAATGAGTGTTTTGTTTTTGATGTCATTGTCTTCCTGTAACAGTTGGCTGTAGTAGCTTATCTCCCTTTGCAGAAAGAGTATTAAATCTTGATGTTACACAAGGTGAAGATGAAGTCACAAAGGATTGGTGAGCGGAAGGCCAAGTGTAAACAAGTCTGTTTGTTTTTCAGAAGAGGATGATTTCAGGGAAAATAGACATTGGTTGTTCCCCAGAGACATTTCTGGAAAGATCTGCTGCCTTGTCCTGAGCTGACACCACTGATGAAAATAACCCTGAAGTACAAAGTTGGCCCGAGGGTCCAATGTTGTAAACTCAGACTAACTTCATTAAAAGAAGGTAAGTTAGGTAGAGAGTGAACAGGGGGCTGATTGTACTTCAACATTTTACTTGTTGAGCATGCAGCACTAAAACCATCGGTACGTAATCATTATCCTATGTGTGTCGTCTCTGTGTGACTGATGCATTTATATGATTACAATCTGATGGGTCATGATCACAGTCATGCACAGTTTATATTATTGCAGCACCTCATGAATAATTGGATAATAGGGTAAAATTGGGTTTTTATTACATTAAAAGTTACCAAAACAATCAACTTGGACAGTTTACATCTTCTCACAGCATGTTTAACGTAATTCTGTCGTGGTTGCAAAGAGCCACAGGCACACTTTTACAAGCTCTGCAATATAAATACTTCCCATGTCCAACAATAAAAGTATGACAAATGTAAAACATAAACATCACATTACAATACATATGTCTGCAATATTGTATTGCATTTTATTATTAAAGGTAACCACCAGTATTCCATTTTATCCAATCAGTTTAGCCCAGATTTGACGAGATGAGACCCACTAAGCATATTTCCAAGGGACTTGTGACCAAGTAGGCAGCAGTAAAAGCTGCAGACAGTATAATATAAAATCACAAAAGATACAAAAGCAGATAATGCTAAAACAAACATGAGGGTAGGTTAGATTACAGATGTAATATATTTTTTATATGTTCAGGTTTTGTACATAAAAATACACGCTGAAACATAAAAGCATCCCACGGCTGCTTGTAATCCTATTTTACATCCGATGGAGACTGCAGGAAATTGAAGATTTAAGCCAAAACAGCAAGATTACAATTACATCCAGATGATACGCGGTCACGAGCCGAAATGCGAAGATCTAAATTGTCACATGTCAACATCAAACTGTAAAAAAGCGAAATAAATATGAGAGCTTTAGTGTTTCTCTGATGCCCTTATTTGGCCCGGAGAATCAGTTGTTGTAGTGCAGCTGCCAAACACTTCTAAGCAGAACCCCTTAATGTACTGTGACTGCAGTTATAATGAAGGATTATCGGCGCAATTTCTGCGAATGATTCTGCATATTAACTGTGACCTGATGAAAACCTGCAGTCTGGGTGTCAGCCTGCTTCTTTTCTCGGGGCTTATTGAGCGGGATCATCGAGGGTTTGCTTATATCACCAGTTCTCAAAGTGGGGTCTGGGGACCACGACGAAAAAGATAATTTTGTAGGAATGGTAACAGAAAGGGACCATGTACCAAAAAAACGTCGCTTACCTCTGAAGTGTTTAAGGTTGAAAGTTTTTAGAATGCAAAAAGGTTAAATGACATGTAGGAATACAAAAGCAGCACGCATTTAGAAAACAGATGTCAGGATTATGAGGGGATTTGTACATTTTACCCTCCTTGTAAGAGTCCCCATGTCCCCTTAAGTGCAATCACTGATCAATTTCTTAAAGACAAAGATGTTTTACTGACGGTCCCCAACATTATATGCTAGAAACAAAATACTTTTTATATGTCATCACATTTGGTTTCTCTGTTTATATTTCTAACTTGACCTACATTCCATAGACTCGCCCATAGGGATTATAATCCTCTAGGTCCAGTCCTTGTACAGACTATGAATATAGAAAATGAGTACAGAGTATGAAAATTGAGAAAACTGAAAAAAGCAGCAGAACACCTTCACAAAAGGAGCCTGGAAAATGCTGGAAAGCTGCTTTATATTTTCAAGGAATTTAACATTGCACTAACTGATAGTCTTGTTTGTAAAATGTATTGTAGGAATAAAGCCAATGCTGAAATTAATTCTTACTGATCCTGGTCATAAACCAGGCTCCTCTGTCAAATCCCACAGCATCTCCTGGGATTGTGTATCGCAGTGTGTTTTCCTGCCAAGCTGTCCTCACCTGCCCCTACCTTACTCACAGGTGGCTCGGAGCCAAGCCTGACAGACTGCTGGAAGGGAAACTCGCCACCATCTGGAATATCACAGCCTGCCAGAAACAACCGCAGCCAACTCACAGACAAAAGTTACATTTACTTACTATTGTGTGTGGACCGGTATGCATCTTTTTAAAGTAAAGCTATTTCTTTATTATTTTATCCACACGGAAGAAGTGATATTAAAATCCATTTGATGTAATATAAAGTGTTAAGTAAATGCCACATATATGTAGCATTTACTACATATATGTGGCATTTACACATAGGGAAAAAATGCAAAGCTTAAAGGGAATACCGTACATTTAAACAAGCACATATTTCTAATACCTTATGAGAGGAAATATACTTTAGGGGATCCGAAGTGCTGGTTATGATTTCTTTCTCAAGCCACAAGTTGCCATGCGCATATTTTGTGCCTCGTTAGTATGTATAATTTTCTTTTTCAGTCCCTTTCTTGTTTGCCAGGAACTCCAGGCTTACAGTTTAAGCTATTATGCATGCTTTTATGGTGTAAACAACACTTTTTTTCTAATATAGAATATCTACTGTATAGGAGCCACCCACAGTGTCATATCCACGGATCTTCTTCTGTTTGTCTCTTGGGGATGAGACACTTTTTTCTTTTTACTTAAATTAGCATATTCAAGCTATTACAATTCATGTGCACTCTTTTATGTTTCCTTTTGTTTCAAAGGTGAAAGGAAGACATAAAAGCTATTATGCAGATGACATGTGAGGCTGGCTCTTGTTGCGTATCGGGATTCGTCCTAAAATCTCCAAATATCAGTGACGCTGAAATGTTTTACAGGGGGGAGAAAAGGTTCAAAAACAAAGTACAGTGCTGTGGGGGTGAATAAACAAATATTAAAATAATGCCATCCGTCCATCCATTTATTCTCTTCTACTTATCCTTATCAGGGTCGCAGGGAGAGCTGGAGCCTATCCCAGCTACCATAGAGTAAGAAACAGGGTACACCCTGTACAGGTTGCCAGGCTGTCGCTGGGGCTTACAGTAATGCACTGTACCATAATCTGGTGCTCTACATTTCTCTGAACATGTGTAATGCAAAGCAATACAATACTGTACACACAGAGACACACATGATACAAGTTTTTTTTTAATTCTTTTTCGATTTTTCTTGCTTTGAGCTGATGTAACCAGTAGATTTCCCCAGCGTGGGATCAATAACGTCTCATCTACATGTCATCATGTTTTGAGCTGACATAGATCTTTCACATTTGATGACCCACTTAAGTATCAGACAGCTTGCATAAATAAAAACAAACAAACAAAAACAATAAAACGTATGAATGAAGCAGAGATAGGAAAAATTATGCTCATGTCGAATTTTGACTTGATTAGAAATGCAGGATTTCAAGTGGATAGGAAAACCTTGAAAATATTTAAATGTCATGTCACAAATAAGCTGTAATATTGGAATGTTTACTCATGAATAACCCTTAAAATGCCATCATGATGACTTAATTCGTGACAAATGAAAGAAAATTGAACACTAATCCACTCAAAACATGCACGGCAGCATTTTACTTACCCCAAAAGCCTCAGTGAAGCCTCGATGAACTGCAGCCAGTAATCGCAGATAGCTCAAAGATTTTCCTGGCTTAATCCTACAGGGGGAGTTGTTACTCTGCAGGTGCTGGAGCACCTGGATGAAGGGAGGAAGAGAAAGACGAGAGAGGGAGGAGAGTGCAGCTGAGGTGAATGGCGGGATAGAAGCCACAGCCCGAAGCCTCAACACAGTCTGGAAGGGTAATCTAATCAGGTGTTTCCGAGACTCTCTTATCCCCATCTCTCACACACTTTCTGGGAAATAAGATGAGCTTATTCTTCATTTTTTAAGTGATCTTTTCCGTTTCATTATCTTCAAATACTTATGTAAAGGTATGAAAACAAGAGATAAACATGCCTGGGTATCCCCTGCAGGAAGTCTAGAAATCTAGACAGGTTTCACGATATTTACTGGCATGAAAATTACAGAACTAAGGTAATTTAATTTAATGCTGATACCGAGTCAGGACAATATTGTGTGTTTTAGTGTACACGTAATGATTTGGAGTTGGAGAATGGCTCATATACAAGCTTCTACCAAATAATATATCAGAGTATCTAAAAAAGTCTTTAAGAGACAGCATTTACCACAAAGGATTCAACACTTTCTCCACACTGTGTAGACAGAAAAATCCCAGTGGGAAAGACTGACCCACAGGATAAAGACATTATCTACTATTTTACACCAGAAATGCCATATGGGCTACTGAAGAGTGCGGCTGTTAAAGCTGTCATAGTTACTTCCCAGCAACATACCACTTTACTGGTCATCTAAAAGCAGTTAAAGAGCATAACACCAAAGCAGACCTCTTCATAAATTTCTAAGACCCACATTTCAGTTCTCGTTGCAGAATTTGACTGCTGCTGAGATGTGCACTGAATTTATGTGACTGACATCTTCTTACATCCTTTTTTTTCTGAAGCTGTTAAAAGGTGGAAAGGTTTTATTATAAGTTGTGTAAAAACACAAGATTATCCAGATAATTAAGATGAAGAAAAGTAGTTGTAATTGTTAATAGTTAGAATTTTCTGCTATTATTTTAGCATTGCAAACAATATTACAGAAGTATAATAGTGTGTTTATTATGTGTTCTTGACAAAACATAGACTGGATCCTTGTTAACTTATACATTTGGAGTTTTTTATGCATACAACCTTGTCCTTGTTTAATGCTTTTTCTTATATAAAAACCAAACATTAAAACATTAAAAGAAATTTTAAAAAACAGTGATTAGTGTTTAATTGTGATATATCACCAGAGCTGAATTATCATCGGATTTTCTTGAGAACTGAATAGAAAATTCTTCAGAAGCCAATTTATATAATTGCTTTGTTTTCAGACCTAACTGAATAAGCGCGTTCTACTTTCCTCATTTTATAGCAAAGCACGTAAAAAGAAAACATTTCAGTTAACAGTTATGCAAACAAACAGTCACCGATTAAAAGAATCCGCATTTAAAATTTATACAATCTTGTATATTGTTGTGCACTGACAAACAATTTTCTCTGATAAACACATCTCAAAGCCGTATTGGGTTGATGGATTGTTGTTTACAACATTTTGGGGGGAGAAACTGCAGGGGTAAAATCCCAGGAGAGCCACAACACTCATACTACATTCACAGTGGTGTAGATTAAGCATTGTTTGGCCAACGCTAACTAGATTTTATTTAGCTTACACGTCTCCTGTTTTTATTTATGAGCTATATGATATTTGATTTGTTGCACTGGAGAATCTACTGTCAAGGCAGGTAGATCCACAAGTGGCTCAACAGTTACATTAGTGTTTGTCCTTAAACTTGTTCAACTGCACATAGTTAAAAGTTAGCTAAGTTTATGTTCAAAGACTTTGAACACAGCAGATTTGATTCTATAATTCTAAATAGATTCTATATAAATAAACTATTGTCATTTTTAAGATATGCAGAACAACATCTCTAAATGCAGAGGATGTCAAAAACATTAAAGCAGGTGGGTTTGAGCAACAGAAGACCACACCCTGCTGGTAAGTGGGGACAAAATCACACAAAATTCAACAAAGCAAAAATGTAACATTACAAATTTTACTTGGTCTAATTTATGCTGTGGCACTCAGGTGATAGGGTCAGAATTTGGTGCAAACAACATGAAACCTTGGCTTAACCGGCAGCTGCTGGTGTTGTAAGTGCAAAGCTTTTGTGACACACTGTGAGATCCTTAGTGGCACTTGTATATTATCCAAATACCAGAGCGTGAGCATAGTAGTTAACAATGGCCATTCCTTTATGGTTTTAGTATAACAGGTGCTTTCAACAGGATAATGTGTCATGTTACCAAACTATTATGTTTCACTGATTTTTTGACCTTGAGTTAACTCAATCCAAATAAGTCAGTTATGATGGAAAACTGAGATTCGCTATTATAGTGTGTTTAACAAAGTGATTACGTCCAACAGTGGCTTTACTGTATAATCTGTTATAATAGTGACAATGTATTATGTCCTTGTATGAACGTATTCCTGAGCTCATGTAGCATAATATAAGCTGAACAAACAGGCCATTGACTTTAAGTGAATTGGAATGAGCCAGAAAAAGAAATGAATTTTTGGTATGTTTTTTTTTTCTTAATCATGAAACGTCTCATAGCGGACAGCCTAACAAATATTGTCTCTTTTTTTTACAACTTCAGCAACAGATTCAGTAATCCAGAATCCAGTACAGGCATGTTAAAGCCAAAGTATTGATCTTATCTATTTTCTATTTTTTTGACTCATTTAAGGAGACAGAACATAAAATATCCAAGTCCCAAAGTCTCAAGCAGCCACAGAACAACTTGTTAAAATGAATAACAACTATAGCCTAACAACATAACCCAAAGAAACAAACGAAAATACGACAGCTTAGCTCTCTATCTAACACGAACAGGTGAAAAACAACTCAAAATAAATGGCAGCTCGCCCCGCCACACTCCTTCAGACTGTCAAGCAAAGAACCACAGGTGTGGCCTGCTGATATGAGAGAAAGATGAATGAATCCTTCCGCAGCAACCATCTTAGCTCGTTATACAGCAGATATTCACATTCATTCACACCTAAGGCGCATCATGGAGAAATTTTCATAAAGACAAAAAAAAGTACAAAATACATAATGATGGCAGTTGAAACACTGTTAAAGTCAAATTATTTCCATTATAAGTTACAGTCATTCTAAAATCACAGGTCGCTGAATCCCTGGGAAATTTAGCTCTACTGTAGCCTCATGTTACCTTCAAATGCCTTCCATATTGTCACATTTATCTATATTGTATATTTGTCACAACTTTTTTTTTCTTTCAAATATAAATATAAATGTATATCTGTAGCTGAATGCAGCAGTGATGGAGGGAAAAAAATACTGTCCATCTATAACTGCCTTTCTGACATTTTTTTCTTCTTCTGCATCTACGTCTCCCGCTGATTCGTCCATATGGTTAACATGTTGGACTTACTGCACATGTTGTGTTCTCATCCCATGTCTCACACATCTCCTCCATCACTTTCCAGTCAGAGATGAAACAGAATGGTAATGGACAACATATTTGAAAGCTACTGATCAAGCCTGCTTCAATCTGTAATCATGTGAAAGCTTGCAAATTTTACAAGGCATCTGTGGCGAACATCTGAAGACATACAATGTAAATGCATACTGCTTCATGTATATGTCTTGATTACGGGAGGTTAATGGGCTGAGCTATAATTATCATGTTGATGAAAAGGTAAGCAGTTCATACTGACACTTCAGTAATGACCATGTTTGTGGAATTATATACATCCACATCCTACATGACGTGACATACGGATAATTTAGGTTTGGCTGGGGAAGCTGAAGTGAACGTCGGAGTCATTCAGTTATTTAGATGCCCTTCCATAACCTGAGGATGTGGGTTCATTTGTCTCTTTTATTAGGTGAGAAAGGGTACCATTTTCTTTTATGAGAGAAATATCCTGGAGATTTGAGTCAGATTCAAGGCACCTGGTGATGGGAAGGATGAAAACTTTATTCATCTTTAACTATCTTTTTTAGTCATGTGTATAGTTATTAGATGTCTATATTCCTCTTTGAAGAGGCGGGGGTTTAAAGGGAAAACAGCACAGATCATTCGTTTCTGTAATTGCTAGAAAGTTGGCAATAATCTCCCATATCCATAATGACAGAGAACGTATATTTCCAGTGTTTTAAAAGTTGAAATCTTGCAGGAAAACGCAAACATCAACGTACAGAAACCTATTATGACCACTTAACTATCACTGGAAGTTCTTTAGAAAAGAAAAAAAGCAACATTTAACAGACAAACAAGCCTCTTGGGTGGTATACAGACGCTGAGAACACATGACAGAAAACCTGCTAAAACATAACATGTAGTCATTGGTGTTTCGTATGTTTATGTCAAATTAATGAGCACAACTGCCAGTAAAGTCCCAATAAAATTCGGCTTTCTCTTCTTAGACAGATGTTGAAGATGACGGTGCAAGCCAATACCTGCATACTTATAAAGTGTCTCCTGGTGTGCTCATTTAATATCCATGCCATCATCTGGTGCAAACATTGATACCTTATGTATAAACTGCATGAAGCTGATAACAACATCAGGATTGGTTCATTATCTTAGCAGTCTTGCTGTCTATGCAGCAGCTTAGAAGAAGAAAATGTGAAGAAATTGTAGGTTTTTATGTGTTATACATTAACTCGGGTGATCACACACGCCACATACCAGCATAATCAGACCAGACATTAGCCAGTAACTTAACCTGCTACTCACAAAGTCTCTGTGATGGTGGATTGTGCTG
>CAKLIZ010003732.1:0-15612 GCA_922035795.1 Oreochromis mossambicus | reverse complement strand
ATAAAACAAAGAATAAAACACATAAAAAACATAGAATCTCATAACAAAAACATTACAACATACTTACATCAATCTTTTTTAATTACAATATGTGGATGTCAGCTTGTTATGATGTCGTTGTGACATCACAGGAAGTTGTATTAAAACAATAAAAAATGTGTACTATTGCTCTTCCTGCCCTTTCAACTTGACCTTGAAAAAAAGAATTCAAGAAATGGTATCGAGTAATATATCATTACTCGATATGAGGTGCCGTAAGGGACATTATTACTGAAACGCTCTCACACACTCCACTGAAACCAGAGGCATTTCCGCTGAACAAGAAGTTGTTTCCTGACAAGGAAATTGATGGAAAAAGTGGCACATTTCAAAACACTATAAGGATATTTACTCAGCCACCTGCTAGTACAGCGGTCCCCAACATTTTTTGCGCCACATACCATTTATGGCCGACAATAATTTCACGGACCAGCCTTTAAGGTGTCTTGGATAAATACAATAAAATAAAACCAGTACAGCTACCAAAAAAAGATTTATTCATAACACACGGGAAAAGACCCAGGGAAACTGGGTACCAAACGACACAGACTGGTACTGGTCCAGGACCCGGGCGTTGGGGACGGCTGTGCTTGTAGCAAGTGAAGCAGCCACATTACTTAACAATATATTAGCTTCCTTGAATCCAGGAATGGATTCAAGGTGCAACAGGGAATTTGGCAAGTATGTCCTGTTTACCCTAAGCTTTTTATATTGGCAAATCAGCTGCTAACACTATTAATCAAGAATTCTAACGACATACAAGGAATATCAATTTTTAATAAAGACTTCAAAATAAGTCAATTCGCAGACAATACATCAAAAAAATACTCCCATACAGCTTGTGTCAAAATTTGATTGATGACCCTAGCCTTGACCTTTTGACCCCTCCCCTCCCCCACCGGAAGTGTGTAATTTGATCCCTAAGCGTGACGAATTTCATCCGGAGAGGGGAGGGGGGGAACTCCGGAAGTGTGTAATATGATCCATAATCGCGCCACCTGTTGCGCCACCTGTTGTGAGAAAAAAATAAAATAAAATAAAAGTTTTTAGAGGGAGGGGGGTCTGTGGAGGGAGGAGAATAAAAACAGAGAGGGCGGCGCACTATCCTATGCACAGACACAAGATGGATCCTTTCATTCTGCAGCCCTGCGTTCCTCTGTACTTGGACGGGGAAGAGATCTGGGGATCAAAGAGGGAGGGGTATGGTTCCTGAGGGTGAAGCATCAGATTTCTGTTGAGTCAGTGCTGTATAGAGAGACAGAGCGGCAGTTAGTTTTCCACAAACTCATAGTTTGAATGTTTAAATATTATGTCAATTTTCTTTTTACAACAGCGGATGTATTTTACTTTCAGCGCTTGCAATGAAAAGACGAAATTTCTATCCGCTTGTAACCTACAGACCACCCACCTCGTATGTGTAAACCTTAGAGGAAAAAAAGCGCTGCGCACATATTCAGAAATCGGCCTTACTTAAACAATTAAAACACCAGGTATTTTGGTTTTGTGCAGCCACTCCTTCTCAGACCAAAGTAAAAAGTTTTTCTTCATTTTTTTGAGCTCCTTTTACAATGGGTTTTCTCATTAGACAGAAACCCTAATAGAAAATGACCTTGTTTTACGCATATCGAGGAGGAGTCAACAACCCCTCTAATCGTTATTAGTATTTCTTAATGCCTCCAGCCAAGCAAAGAATTTCATATTGGCCTCAACTCAATGTACGTGTAAAATAACCCTTAGTGAAAAAAAGCACAGCGCACATATTGAGAACTTGAATAAGTTCCGTCGGTTCATTACCTCCGAGAGATCGGGATGCTTCCTCCATCTCGTACCATAAACGTATGAGAAAAAACCCCCCAGAGAATTTATTATTTTGGTAAGAGAGAGAGAGAGAGAGAGAGCGAATCGAACAAACTTTTCTGCAACACGATATACCACTCCGGGTCAGGAGGGGCGATATAGCACGGACCGGCTGGATGACTACGCCGGATGGAAGCATAACTGGAAGCGTGGCAGGGAGTTTCCCTTTGACCTTCAACCTGCTCCATGATCAGCCGTTAAAACTTTCCCCAATATTGCTGTAATGTAACAACAAAGTTAGTTTTTTAAGATCAGACAGGTCCCAAAACATTCCTCACACGCAGTCACTGAATTAGCATCTGTGGCACAAATAAGCTTCAGGGACTGACTTGTTTTTTAGAACCGACCTTTGACACTTGGATGTTGGCTTAATTTTTACACAAAGAGAAATTTGACCCTAATAATAAAAAACACGATACTGTGGTGAATACTTACCTCAACTTTGAAGGGTTTTTTCACAGCTATTTATTTAGAAAAAAGTAAACATGTCACAAGGACACAATGCACATTGCAGAGTACATGAATGGGAATTGCTCCTCTCTATACTTACACTCCTCCCTAACAAATGCCAAGTCATCATCTCCATATTGTGTGTCCCACTTTTCAAGTTTCATTGAAGTGTGCCCAAGATGTAAAACAATGTATTAGTTTTTTAAGTCCCCGGTCTAACAAGATGCCATTCATTTAGGAGACTAATCATTTTTTGATTTTAAATTGTGCTAACACAGTAACATTAAAAATAAAACATATTAGAACTCTTTTTTTTTTTTTTTTTGTTGGACGCAAGAACAACTCGAGCATCTTTTTTTTCGGGAGCCGAACTAGAGCTTACAAGTTTGCCGTGCCCCTGGGGACCAGTGCGAGGTTGTGTGGCGTGGAGGGTCCAGACACTCCCACAGCGCAGACTTTGCTATCCGCACAGAGCGTTTCTGGTGTGGCTCATGCAAAAGAGACAATACAGCTCCCGGTAAGCCTGTCCTTTATAAATATCTCTTTGATTATTCAAACAGTGTTTAAATTGTGACTCGTTTGTTATCCAAAAACATTTTATCTATGTTAAAATATACATACATATATTTCAAGTTTTTTAGCTTAAACAGACTCTTGAGCAAATCCGTAATGGCATAACCAGTGTGCAGCCTAATGTACATCTTTTAAGTGTATGTTAATCAGTACATGAAGCGTACCTCTGAAAAGAGTCCATCATTTGTGAATTTACTGATTTGTTTTTTAACAAATTATTGTAGAAATGATGATGAAATTATTGTAGAAAATGTCTTTAAACTGTCGCTGTTCCTACTTATTGAGCTACTTCTTTACTATGTGAATAAACAATTTGAACGAGAAAGGATTTAAAGACACAAAAGTAAAAAATTTGTAATGAAATTTATGCGACCGTTCTTCTGAAAACCGACACAATCCTCTGCATGAATGATCTTTCTGTTTCTCTCCTTGTGTGTGTGTGTGTGTGTGTGTGTGTGTGTGTGTGTGTGTGTGTGCTCACAGAGCGGAGGTCACGGCAAGAGTTCCCTGAGTTGACACGTATGAACCATAAAGTCAGTTTGGACTGAGGAGCAGTCGGTAAACTACATTCAGTGTAGACAAAATTACTTTTTTATCCAAAGCATGCACAAGAATCCAAATCTCTGTATCACAATGATTTCATTAAAGCCTTATTATTTTATGGGGACAAATTACCGTAGATCATTAATAGGGAACAAAAAAGGAGGATCACATCAGCAATGGGAGACAGAAGTCTTGACACGTGCTTATAACTTAAAACCAGTTACAGCTGGTAAGATTTATGGTATAAACCAGACTTTCACAGTCTGCATCTTTACAGAGGTTTTTTTCTGCTTTTGTTCACTCCTAGTGTGATTAACAAACAACAACCCACAGAGCCCACTAACTATTAGCCGCTTTTACCCCCTAAACAGTCAGTTGACTGAGAGAAATGCAACCCATTATTGTGAACGCTGAAGGAGATGTGCTCCATAGTCAAACTTATATTTCCTTAACTTACATCCTATGTTCTGTTTAATCCCTTTGATGGAAAATTGGTTAAACCGTTGCTCAACTTATGTCCGAATGACGGCAGATAATTCTGATGAAAAGGAAACTGACCCCGTAAGCACTTTGCAGCTGAGTCGAGGGCTCGTGGAACTAAGGTCAGGAGGTGTCAGGCGTGAGTGCGGCCTGACATTCCAATTGGGACAGCTGCCAGACACATTAGTGCAACTCGGAGTGTGAGCAGCAACTCCTGTATACTGAACATAAGAAAAGTAATGTGTAGTGCTAAACCGAGATTCCAGGGCTCATGCTTATATGGTTCAAAAACAGGTTAGTTTAGCGATCGTGTAACTGTGTCCTTGACCTTTTTACCGGTTTGAGGAGTTGGTTCCCTGGTCCAGATATTTGGGATGGTTCAAATGCCGAGTCTCCAAATGCAAACAAAAGGATATTTTCCACGTTATTTCTTAAATGTGTATAAATGAGATCAGATGATGTCCGATAAAAGTAATAAACGATAAATGTAAATCAGTTTTTTTAACTGTGCAGACCCACTCCAGTGAAAGCGATAAAAAACTATCATGACTTAAAAGAGATTATGAACAAAATGCAATACAATATTTTTTGCTACATTAACAACTTTTCCAACTCTGATTTCCCACACGGACATCAGTCCAGACTGAAATCCAGTTCAGACGGCACACGCAACATGTTCAAGCTTGCACGGAGGCCTTTCAGTAAAAATAAGAAGATGGTTAAGGCGAGAGATTGCTATTCTGTCTTTTACATCGCTACAAAGGGAGGACTAAATGCCAAAAAAGAGAAAAGTTTTTTAAGAAATGACGCTTTAAAACAGTTCGAGTATCTTTGTGTTTACGGGGAGAAAGGAATAACTGCGGCCGAGGCTCTGAAAAGAGACGGTCGCTTCGAGTATGTTAACTAATCAAAATCAAAATGAAAGCATTAACGTACAATAACATTAGAGCACGTAACAAACATATACATATTTCCAAAATACGTACTATAAACAAATCAATAACATATGCTTCAACCGTTACTATCTAACCATACTCCCCTAACCCGGCACACTGGTCTGCTCCAGGAGCTCTTAAGCAGGTGATTGAGCCGCTTCCACATCCTGCAGGAAGCAACCGGGACAGGTGACTACTTTTACAAATTCTCTTTTCACATAGGTTACCGACAAATGATTAAATGTAAGCAGCTCTAACTTTGGCTCTTTTCTGACACAGGTAGGATGGACCTTGTCGCTTCACCTTTACAAGCTGTCAATTTAATCCTACATGAAAATAACCTAATACAGAATTCATGAGAACTAGTGTGTTGTCTTTATTGTATTATTTTTAATTCCCAATCAATCAATTAATTAATAAAAATGCAAACTAGGTAATTCTTAACGCTTGTTACGTATGTATTCAAGTGAGGCTTGGGATTTATTAAAGGCTTTTCACTGCTATGCAAATGATACCCACTTTTATTGGTTAAACTGAGGTTATTGTAACGGGGCGTAAAAATCTTAGAAACACTGTCTAACAAGATCCTTACTCTGGACGGTATTGTCTTGAGCCGTCTGTTGTAGTGATTTGGCACATTATAACTAAAATTGAGGCACACAATCCCATTGCACAACATCACAACATTTATTTATTTGCTAACTCGCTAAGGTTCGGAAACCCGTAGAAAAACCCGCCGCTGTGCAGACCAAACACTCGTCCCTCGGCATCGAAAACCGGGGAGCCGGAAGAGCCGTGGTACATGAGAGTTTAAAGTAATAAACACAATTAATCCTGTGGCAGAATTTCTAAAAAAAGAGATTTGGCTTTGAGGTGGATCAGTGCTCCTTTTGTACTGGTGAAAATGAAACCCTAGAACATCTTTTTTTCTATGCCCTATCACACAATGCATCTGGTGTGACTTAAAAAATTTAATTTCCCTAAAAAGTAATTTGAATTACATCATATATTTTTTATATTGATCATCTAGCATTGGGTGTCTCAGACATTATTAACATCATCATACTTTTGAGTAAATATCTTATTGTTGTGCTAAATGGAGGAATGCTAAGCCTTCTCTCCCTTAATGATTTTAAGATATTTTTTTCTTTGCTAAAAAAGACAAAAAGCAAATATGCCCCCCAAAAAAATTAACCAGGATAATGCTCGTCTCCTGCTATTCTAAATTTTGACTTATGCTGAAGCTAATATATCGTTAAGTAATGCAGCTGCTTCACTTAGGCTACTAGCAGGTTGCTGAGTAGACATCTGTGTAGTGGTTTGTTTGAGTCTACCACTTTTTCCTTCAGTTTCCTTGTCAGGAAACAACTTCCTGTTCAGCTGAAATGCCTTGGTTTTTCAGTGGTGCGTGTGAGAGCGTTTCAGTAATAATGTCCCTTGCGGCACCTCATAACTCGATACCATTTCTTGAATTCTTTTTTTAAGGTCAACTTTGACCTTGGCAGCAAACAGTGAAGGTCAAGGTCAAACACTTAGCAGTACTAACCCTTGTCCCCCGCGACCTAGTACACTGTTGTGACGTTTGAAGAGAGCCATAAAAAACTGCAGGAAATATAAAGTTTTTACTGATTTTCAAATTTGGTGTCACCTTTGACCTTGACCTAATTTTCACCAAGATTGAATCAGCTCAAGCTGTTATTGGTATCTACCATCACACCAAATTTGAAGATGAAATACTTGATGTACACTGAGAAATACCCCAGGACCAGACTCAGAGCTGCAGACACAAACTCTGGGAGCAGGAAGGATGTAGGAGGCTCCTGTGACGCCCTGTGACCCTTTATTAATTAGTAATAGATGACCTTAGAAAGTGTATCACTGGTTAATCCACGGGCCTGTTTATTAACAGACATGTGTTGCATGAACTAATAATCTTATCTTTGAATCTGAAGCACACACACCTGCCTTGACTCTGATTCATCACCATTATCTGAAAATGAAAATGAAACTTAAGCTCTAGTTTTTTAACTGAACAGTTGCCATGGTGAGGCGGGCACCATGTACGCGCTTGAGTGTCGGTGTGTGAGTTGAACCCTGAGGCGGTGAAACCGGTTTGTGGATGAGAGCCGGGTGAGCCCAGCAGGGGAATGCTGTCTGATTGTTACACTGCAGGACTGAGTGCTCACAGGCGGGTCCTCTCGATCAGCAGAGGGTTTATCAGGACTTTGAGCCTCACAGCAGGATGAAGCTGGCGCTCCTCCTCCTCCTCTTCCTCCTGAATGGTACGTGTGGGAGTTTTTCCAGGCAGGAAAGCTTTTGACATAAATTATGGAAATCTACTGTCAGATCGTTTGCTGTTCAGTGAAAATCTGTTTAGGTGACATGATTTGTTTTCACCTGGAGTCACCTGGTGTGGAGGCACAGGGGCATTTCCGGCAGGCTGAGGGTCGCTCTGACCTGCTGTGAAAAATGAAACCGGGAGACGTTTTGTAGTTTATTCATCCGCCGTGAACGCATCACTGTGCTCTCTCTGCCGACTACACTGCGCAGGTGCAAATAAACACGTAAGCACAATCAAGGTATGAAGTCAGGTGACGTCAGACACAACTGTCAGGTAAAAAGAAACAGAGACAAAAAACGAACGAGGAGCCGGTAGCACAAATGGACCCTCTCTAAAGGGTGGAGTTCCCTCCACACAGCATACGTCTCCACTTCTATGAAAGACGACATGTGATAGTTGAGTCTTAGTCCTTCCTGCACTTATTTTACATGCGATTCACTTGTTATTTAAAGTTGATTTTAAATTAATCTCACAGTACTTTTTTTCAAACATATCATAATAATAAAATTATAATGAGCTCCTGTGGTCAACGTGGAAGAAAAACATGAAAGATGTCCCTTTAAGAAGTACCACTACCTTTTCAAGTAATATTAAATAAACCTGTAAACAGTGTAACCCAGCTGAACTGAACACTGTAGCTGAGTTCAGTTTCATTCCTTTGACTTTCATTTATTTATTTTTGATTAGCTAAAGTAAAGCTGCTCTGTGTCGTCCCCACAGATTATGAGACTTATTATGAGACAGGGTCAAACCCACAGCATGGAGTTAACATTCTGTTTCTGTGTCCTCAGTTTCCCAGCATGCCCTGGCTGTGGTGGTGGAGGTGTATGAGGGGGAAGACTCCGTCCTGCTTCCCTGCCTGTACTCGGGTTTTACGCCTGAGAACAACCCCACGGTCACGTGGACTCGCCACGACCTCGATCTGAAATCTGTGCACCTACGACGAGAGGCAGGAGATGATCTCAGAGGACAACACCAGCGTTACAGCGGGCGCACATCGATGACTCCTGATGCTCTGGACACGAGAGACTTCAGCCTCACGCTGACAAAACCCAAACAAGCTGACAGCAGCAACTACGCCTGCACCATCACTGATGGGAAAAAAGAGTGGAGACTGACAGAAGTACAGCTGCAGGTCAAAGGTCAGCAACAAACCCAAACACCTGCTGTACACACAGGTCAACGTCCGTGTGTAAAATTTAAACACACACTTTTTCAGACTGTGTTTTACAAATTTGGATTCAAGAACATGTTACAGTGACACTGTGCCTGATCATTTATTTATGATCGAGCATGTTTATTTTGAAGTTACTCCTGAGTAAATAATGGTTATTGATTAAACTATATTTATTAGTATTATTGTTATTTCTCAATATTTTTACAGATTTACAGTTATTAAAACTTACAATACAAAACTTTTAGAGCTGACGTATGTCTTTGTGGTGTTGTGAATCTTTTAGGCGTGGCCTTTATCACAAATTATCTAAGACAGCTGTCTGATGGCAGGAACACTGAGAGGAACGCTTGTTTCCATCCTAGAACAGCGGTTTAGTATTTGCTTCTGTGAGAGAAATCTCATCTTAAAACAGAATTTTTCAGTGGGCAGCGTTTTCAACAAGGCCAGGGATCCTCCAGTAAAGTCAGTCAGGCCCTTTGTATCTATACGCAGGCCAAAAAGGAGAAGCAGTGTGTGAAAAATAAGTCCAACCTTACCACTTTCATAGGACTTACAAGGCTAAGTAGCAGAGCTGTGTATTAGATTCAGCCGTCCAACCAAGTGTCAGCTGTCTGTGTTTGATGGTTTGCTAAGTTAGTAAAGCCATGTCCAAACTATTTGAAGTCGATTATTGTTCAGTGAGAAGTTGCTGATCTTCCCAGGAGTGGACATCGAAACAAATTCCCCTCAAGGTCAGATCGTACCGTGTTTAGACTCGACTAGGGTTAACAACTTGTTAACTATTAAATAAAGGACATTCTGGCGTGCCAGAAGCACAATGCACAGCCAGCTGGGTTAATATGCACTGTATGTTCATATTGTTACAGTTAAAATGCCATTTTGATGCCTGGTAGAGCAGCTACACTGATCATTTTATTAAAGATGAAGGCGTTTGCAACATCACTGAGATTTAAAAACTGTCTAGTGTTTGTTTGAGTTTGGGAACTGAAGAGGAGTTTGGACCCGGAAACGGCTAATGATGTCAGACTTAAAAGGCGGATCGGTATTGCTTCTGCTGCTTCTACAGCTGATACTGTGGTTTCTTGTCCTCTCAGACCAGCAGGTGGAGGTGAAGGTGAAGGAAGGGTCAGAGTCTGTCATCTTGCCCTGCAAAACAACACCTGATCTGCCTGAGAATGCAGCAGTGGAGTGGACTTGCTCTGACCGAGAACTTACAGTGGTCCATGTGTATTCAAACAACAGTGACCACCTTAAAAAACAGGACGACCTTTACTGTGGTCGCACGAAGATGAACAAAGACCTGCAGAGAACTGGAGACCTCAGTCTGACCCTGAAATACCCCACAGAGAGAGACAGTGGAGGATACATCTGCACCATCTACAGGGACAAAGACATCCTGAGACAGAAAGTAGTGCTGCAACATGTCAGAGGTCAGAGCTGATTGTCAGTGGCTCAGATTAACTTCAACATTCAAAGGTCAGAGGTCATAATTTATTTATTTTTTTTGTTTCTCCACAGAACGATTTCCACCCTGGGCCACAGCTGTTCTTCTTATTCTAGTTCTTGTTCTTGTGGTTTCTGGAGGTCTCTTATTTCATTTCCGGCACTATTTCATGTCAGGTGAGTGTCTCCTACTACACTACCCATAATGCCGATGGTCAGCAGGTGTCCTCTGGTGGCTCCTTGACTGCGGCTCACACAAACTTGTTCCAGAAGCTGAAAGAGTTGAGAGTTACAAACAGCTGATACAGAGAGCTGAAGAGAAACTTCCAGGTTTGTTCCTGTCAGTCAGAAAACCTCCTTCAGACTCAGTCATTGATCAGTGAAACAGCTCCACAACATGACTTTACTAAACAGTGTGTGTGCTTCACTGCATTGATCTGACACAGAGGCTGCATGTGTACAAGCTGTTCTTCTTCTGTGGTGGTAAACAGCAGGCTGACATGGAAACATGTGCTGACAGTAAATGTTGCAGCAGCTTCAGTAAATGTTCCTCCTTGAGTTGTGCTCAGTCATGTGGTGGAGAGCTTCAGATGTTCAGAGCAGACACATGAGATCTTCATGGTTTCTGTGCTGATGTGTGTGAGACATGGCCGACTGTGGAGGCTCAGTCTGTCTGTTCTTCTGCTCTTCATCCAACATGTCTGCAGCACTTTACAGGACGCTGCAGACTAGTTACCAAAGAACGAGTCAGGAACACATCAGGAACAAACTGAGACACAATCTGACTGAGACTAGAAGACAAGGAGGGGACAGGGAGGTCATGTGACCATCACAGCTGCTGCTGATGTCATCAGGTTGTCCTTTGTTGTCCTCACAGTTTACAAGGTCGAGGTGGATTCAGGGGTGGAGTCTGTCCTGCTGCCCTGCAAAACCACAGTTTGCCTGCCTAAAGACGCTAAAGTGGAGTGGATGAATAGTGGTCACAGGACAGTTCACGTGTATAAGAACAGCTCTGACCAGCCTAAAGAACAGGACCAGTTTTACATAAATCGGACAAAAATGCAGAGAAACCTGCTAAAAACTCGCAACCTCAGTCTGACCCTGAAACACCCCACAGACTGGGACACAAAGACCTACACCTGCACCGTCTACAGGGAGGGAAACATCCTGATGAGCAAAGAAGTGGAGCTGAAAGTCAGAGGTAGGTGCTGTAGTCCTTCCACTCTAAACTACTCCAAGGCATAAGTACCCTGTAATTACATGCTACTTGGAGGTAGCAAGACGTAAGTACAGTGTACTGGACCTGCTATTGTTTACATCCACAAAGAAACAGTGTAACTCCTTCTGACCTTCTCTGTACTTTACTCTCTAAACTAACTTCATATCTGACGTGCTCTTCGTGGTATGAAGCCATACTGCTGCTCACACCTCACACTTCCACCTTATCAACACAATCTTTACATGTAAGAACATCTCTATCTTCCATCATACTAACCTTCTATGAATCTTTTACAGCTATAGTTCTTTTTTTTTTGCCAAATTCCTATATTGCAGGCCAATTGTCTAAATGCAATGCAGGCAATTGGCTGGAATGTAGGCTGGATTTGCATGTAGGCAATTCCTTTCTTAGTGTCCTTTGCTATAAAATAAGTGGCATGCACCCCAGAAAGTACAGGGTGCTTGTGCTGTATTCACAGGCCGTATTATAAGTGTTACCAAACAGCAATACATTACCACCTCTGAGTCCCCCTTATCACAGAAACCTCTCTGTGATCACCACAGTCAAGGGTGGACATGAAGGATCTGCTGAGATCTTTGTTCTCTTTGTCCTGTTTCCTTTAAGGAGACCAGTGTGTTTGATAATACAATTTACTGGACAGTGCTGCATTTATCTTTTTCCTTATTCGGCTTCAGTATAACAATTAATTATGAATCAAGGAAATATCATACAGCTTAAAACCTTAGGAAACTTCTATAATGAAATTACAATAAAGACAAAAAGTCTCAAATAGTTTCTAATGAAAATAAATAAGAATTCAGTCTATTGCTGATCTTTCTCATCACTCTGCTTGTAATGTATGTTTGCACTGATTGCTGATCACGCTTCAGTAGTGGGCCTCCGTCAGAAGGAATGGTACTCCACAGTAGGGCTGCCACGATTAGTCGACTAGTCACGATTACGTCGACTATCAAAATCGTCGATGACTAATTTAATAGTCGACGCGTCGTTTGAAGCTTTGTAAGATCCCAAAAGACGCAGGAATAAGTAGTAGGATTTATGAGTGTAATAACGGACTGAAACAGAAGATGGCAGCACTGTATGTACAAGGATGCCAGCTGCCGTTAAACCCCGAAGAAGAAGAAGTAGCTCTGTCCCAGAATTCATAGCGCAGCCCAGCTCAGTTTCCAACAATGGCGGCAGCTAGTTAGTTTCAATATTACTGTCATTATTCTTTCTGGGTCACAAAATAAACGTTTAACATATTTTCAGGCGAGAATGTAGCTGTGTAAACCTCAAATATCTGCTCAGTTTATCAAGACACCACATATTTTCAAAAGCGCTCCGACGTTTTCGGAGATGTCTGTTACCCACCTCGGCTAGCTCGATAGCGAGCCGGGGTTCAAGGCACACTAGAGCCGGTGAGAACACCGGACTCCCGGCAAATCGTTTTAAAACCCACCGCCGTCTTTCACTACTCAGGTTAAACATGATATATAAGTCACTTAGATAACTTAAAAATGTTATTGTTTGGCTTTTTTTTAGTATTTTATGTGTTCCTGAGTAAATCTGTTTGGCTGAGATTAAAGTCATAGTTTTTACACAGCTGAATAAACGTCAAGCAGACAGCTGATTATCAGACGTGTGAGATGCTCGAGAATATACTCCGGTGTCCTGTTATATTTTAGATAGCAAGGAGTTTATTAAACTTCACTGAAACAATCTGCAAATTTCATTAAAATTTAATAAACTATCATCTTGTCTTTATTTTTAGTTAGCACATATCTTAAACACTTAAAGCTGTAAGTTAATGATAGTTATATGAGAGCAGATGCATGCTGATGCAATAAGCTGTATGTTTTACGTCCAATGGATGCATGATCTGATTAGTCGACTAATCGCAAAAATAATCGGTGACTAGTCGACTATCAAAATAATCGTTTGTGGCAGTCCTACTCCACAGCGATGTAGTTCAAAGAAGTTTAATAAAGGAGGTGGCAGATGGCATCAACAGGATGGACAGCATTGGTAGGGCGTGACCGAATTGTAATATAGTAAAGTGTAGGTGAAGTGTGTGTGTGTGTCTGTGGTCATCTGTAAACAGAAAGAACACATATGTGTATTAATCACTATGAGTAGCACAATACTGTGTGTTTCCAGCTGAATGTTATACAATCTATGATGACATAGCCACTAGATGGCACCCTAAGACCATAAATGAATTTTTTGCCCGTGTATACATCGTCAAACAGGACCTCTACAGATTACAACTACTCAGGCAATAACCATAAAGATAGTACATAGTTACATCCACCACAACAGTAAGTTATATATGAAATGAAATATGGACTGAGCCAAGGCTGCCTGTAGTAGCCCAAAAGCCGCATCGTAGTGATAGCAATGGGACTCGCTTCTTACTTAGCAAATAACACAGATAACGTTAAACATCACGCTTATCTTACAATACTCACGTGGTAACCACGCACACAGTGTTAACTCACACAGAGACGCAGGTAAATACGTTCACGTTCAGCGCCGAACCGCACTGAACGTGTTCACAACCGGAAATACAATACTGAGGTGCATCATGGGTAACGTAGTCTAAACAAGGTGCAGTACCAAGAGGACTTTTAACACTGGTTCTCAAACGCTTCCTCCTCTGTCTCTCAGTCCCCCAGGTGGAGGTGGATTCAGAGGTGGAGTCTGTCCAGCTGCTCTGCAAAGCCACACTTCCCCTGCCTGAAGATGCTAAAGTGCAGTGGATGGACAGACAAGACAGGAAGGTCCATGTGTTTCAGAACGGCTCTGACCAGCCTGAAAAACAGCACAGTCGTTACAGAGAACGAACAAAGATGCACGAAGACCTGCTGAAAACTGGAGACCTCAGTCTGACCCTGAAATACCCCACAGACAGAGATATAAAGACCTTCACCTGCACCGTCTACAACAGGGAGGGACACATCCTGCTGAAGAAACAAGTGAAGCTGATAGTCAGAGGTCAGTGCTGTAGATACATGTCAAAGGTCAGAGGTCAGTGCTGTAGATACAGGTCAAAGGCCATATCGTTGTTCAATTTCGAGTTCAATTTCTAAAAGCTTTTAGTTTAAATCTATTTTCAGGTCATTCAAATAAAATAAAATAAATTCAGTGCTGTAGATACATGTCAGAGGTCAGAGGTCATATTGTAAGTTTGACTCCTGTTATCTGTTATCGCCAAATATTTCAATCAGTGCTGATCAGAGGCTGATTGAAGGTAAACATTTCTTCAAATGTGTGAAGTAAACCTGCAGTCTAAAAGAGTGAAGTGCTCTCCTCAGATAATATAACACTGTGAGGCTTTACAGTATGTTGGGGTCAGATTATTCAAGATGTGTGAGGAGCAGGATTTAAATTTAAAAAAGCAGATGAAGAGCAGCAAATATGGAGAAAGATGGTTTGTCTTTGTATTGTTTGTCAGCACTTACACTGTGGATCACCTGAAGGCTTTTCAGGGAGCTTTTATTGCAACATCATTCAGACAGGATGCTTTTGTTTGTGTGTTCGAATTTTGGAGATATTATGCAAATGAAACAAAGCAGTCCTGCATATTTGTTTAATATGTGAGTCGAAGGACTTATCCTGGTCAAATATGACTCCAAGATTATTCTTCTTCTTCAGTGTTACTGAAGGCCAAGATAATGCAGAGGACAATATTCTCAGATATGTCAGAATTTACAAGTAGAAAGTTGTCCAGGTCTTTGTCTATAGGACACGCTGGTATTTAAAATAACTGGTTTGTATCGTCTGGATTAATAGATGTTACTATCATCAGCACAGCAGTGAACCCTTTCTAATTTTTAACACGTTGAGAAGTCTCCACATTTACATGAACAGATTTAAATCGGTAAAATTACGACTCATCCCAGTGCAATCCGACTATGCTGGTCTCCATAGAAACATGTTGTGATCAGCAATTTCAAACTGAGGTCTAACAGGACAAGTTCAGAGATGAGTCCACTGTCAGAGGCTGTAAAACTGAAACTCATCACATAAACTATTCTTGTGTGATTTATCACACAGCTGTTTTTAAACAAGTTGACAAAGAGTTAAATGTTCTGGAAGGAGTCAGAGCAAAATGTATTTCTATAGCACATATTAAAAACAAAGTTGAACAAAGTGCTTCACAGTCAGACAGAGCAATAATAGCTTGAGACAATTATAACAAAACAGTGAAGAAGAAACAGGGCAAAAGAACAACATAGGTGACAACACAACCAAGATAATAGTCAACTAGTTTGAATCAAAAGACAAAGTAAAAAGATAAGTTTTGAGACGCAATTTAAATGACGGGATAGACTTGGAGGTGCTAATAAGAGCAGGGAGGTTATTCCAGAGTCTAAGTGCTGCAGTAGCAAAGGCCTGATCACCTCTGGACTACAGTCGAGACCTCGGTTGTGTTAGGAGCATCTGTTTGGAAGATCTTAGTGCTCTGTTGGGATTGTACAAATGGAGGAGTTCGGATAGATAACACAGCTCATGTTGTGTTTGTTGTCCTCTCAGTCTGTCAGGTGGAGGT
>CAKLIZ010003731.1:0-15623 GCA_922035795.1 Oreochromis mossambicus | reverse complement strand
TGTGTTGTTGTAACTGTTTGTCTGTTATAAACTGTTTGCCACACTGATCACAGCAGTACACATCATGTCCGGTGTGAATGCGTAGGTGTGTATTTCGGTGCCCTATCCGACTGAAGGCTTTCCCACAGATGTCACAGGTGTATGCCTTAATTCCAGAGTGGGTAACTAGATGACTCTGTAAGCTGCTACTGTGATGAAAAGCTCTGCCACACTGATCACAGCTGTACGCTTTAACTCCACTGTGGATGAGTTGGTGTTTTTTTAGGTAACCCTTCAAGGAAAAAGTCTTTCCACACTCGTCACAGCTGAACGGTCTCTCTCCAGTGTGGATGACCTGATGCTGTTTTAGATTAGCCTTCAGAGTAAAACCCTTCCCACACTCGTCACAGGTGTATTTTTTCTCTCTCTTTCTTCTGTGAGGTTTGTCGGCCTCCTGAGAGCGCTGACTTCTCGCTCCATGTTGGTCCTGCAGTGACAGAGATACAAACAGAGGCAGTGAGTGAAATGCAGTTGTGGAACAAACTGAACCTTCAAACTCCCTCCATTAACACTAGTTTTAAACCTGAAGGTGGAGTGTGGCACCAAACACCTTAAAGGTCTCTTACCCCCACCTGCTGGTAGTAGAAACACATTACATCCAACCTGGTGTTAAAAATAATTCATGACTTTTTAAACACTCTAAAATCTTTTCTCTTATTTTCCGTACTTTTAGTCACCACATTAAAAAAAAAAAACAGTGTACTTTCTACTCATTACATTTTCAAAACAGTCTTTTTACTTTTGGTTTGAAGAATTTGAGGAGAGTTATTTCATCACTAAGGGCATCAAACTGATTTGAGTCTGAAAAGTAACACATGAAAGACAATCCTGATCGTGTACTAATCACCAGGGTATGAAACATAAAAAGAGATGAAAGAGGCAAAACTGTGAGTCATAGTCAGAAGTAGGGATGGGTACCGGTGTCCGGTGCGTTCTGACATAAACGGTAGTAACCAGACCGAAAAGCAGCGCACATTTCGGTGCTTTTTTTTTCCTGAGCCAATTCTAGCCAATCATTTTATGTTTCCGACGATAGTAGGCGGGGCCAGGTACGTACGTTCTTTTAGAGCAGAGCTACAGATTAAAAATGCCCAAGGCAAAGCGATCAAAAGTCTGGCTGTACTTCACAGCAAAAGATGCAAACTCAGCAGCCTGCAACAAGTGCTTTAAGCTGATACTGTGATACTGTCAAAGGAGGTAACACCTGAAATCTGATGAAACACCTGGCGACACATAGCGTTTTTTTTAAAAGCGCTGTGTTTGATAGCTTGCTGCCAGACCTCACACCGTGCACATCTACTGCGGGTGTGGTGCCTGTTATCGGACACGGAGTTAGCAACATCCCCCAAGAACCCGAAGAGTAGAGTCCTGGCCCCTAGCCCTGCCAGTGTAGCAGAAATGATGAGGATGATGATGGCAGCAACAGTCGTTCTCCTCTGCGTGAGTAGCTTCATTTTGTTCGTGTGTAATTTACGTTGAGTAGGCTAACCACATTATTACATTAATGCATGTAAGGTGAACTAGCAAACATAATCATAGCTACATGCGGCTGTCTTCTTGTTTGATGGCAGATACTCCCTTCACCCTGGCCAAAAAGGCTAAAATGACCAAAGAAAAAGAGGGAAACAGTTAAACATGAGAGGTTTTTGGACAAAGTTTGTGTTTTTTCCATTGATTAAGCACTGCTTCCAGCCAAGAGTGAGACCATATATGCCCTATAGCTGCAGAAAAGGCTAACATTGTTATCTTTTTACAAAAAAAACAGCTAAACATGAGAGGTTTTTGGACAAAGTTTGTGTTCTCCATTCTTTAAGCACCGGTTTGAGCACCGTTTAAGCACCGGCACCGTTTCAAAAGTACCGGTTTGGCACCGGTATCGGATAAAACCTAAACGATACCCATCCCTAATCCCCACTCCAACCCTGACCCACGCGTACCCTCTACAGCCACTTGCGTACCCCCGAGGGTACACGTACGCTAGTTTGGGAACCACTGCTCTATATGTATTATTGTAGGGTCTACCTTACAATATAAAGCACCTTGAGGCGATTGTTGTTGGGATTTGGCGCTGTATAAATAAAATTGAATTGAATTGAATTATATGTTAGCTGTTAGAAGTAGTTATAGTACAGAATATTATACTTTAGTACCAATAGGTGCATTTAGTGTTTTGTGATGTATTATTTTTTACTTGAACTTGCTTACAGTGCTTTTACAATACTGTTTCATGGCAGGATCCCAGAGCTCTACAATAGACTGAATGCTGGGTGATCCCAGACACTTTTCTTACATATTAACCCTGAATAAATCGCTTTAGGTTCCAGTCTGTCTTAATCATTTACAATATCTTGCCTGAAAAGTAAATAATATTCCAAAAATATTCTGACGATTCTAGCTTGCGATTTACTTTGATTTTTTGGCCACTAAACATCCACCCTCAGTGATAACCTGCAGTTAAGTCAACAAATCTGTGAATCCGGTTTACTGGAATAAATCAGATGCTTGGTAGCTGGGGATCGGTCCACCAGGGCCTCTGCTCTGGGTGAGAAGTTCAGCCATCCGGGAGAGGCTCAGAGTTGAGCTGCTGCTCCTCCACATTGAAAGGAGTCAGTTAAGGTGGTTTGAGCATCTGATGAGGATGCCTCCTGGATGAGGTGTTCCGGGCATGTCCCACCGTGAGGAGGCCCTGGGCAGATCCAGGACACGCTGGAGAGAGTGTATCTCTCGGCTCGCTGGACAAGCTGGAGGAGGCGGCCAGGGAGAGAGAGGTCTGGGCTTTTCTGCTTAGGCTGCTGCCCCCGTGACCCGGCCCCGAAAAAGCAGAAAATGATGGATGGATGGAAGGATGGAAGGATGCTGTTTTACTAGTGCTGTGTTGTCTGGCTAAGGTACAATAAGCCCAGTGAAATATACATAAGGGATAATAACCTGCTACTTAATGTGTGTGAAATAAAATAGCATTTTTAGAATCGTTTTTGTTGCACTTGTATTTTTTTAATATAAAAAAGTGTGAAATCTCACTTTCAAGGTGAAAAAATTGTAAATAGTATCTTACACCATAGTATTAGGAGATGTTCATAATCATCTGCAGAAAACCTCTGTTCCTGTATGCTTTTTCAATTTTTTCAGCTAGAATCATATATGACAGCTAGTCAGTGTAGTGAAAGTGAGAATTGATCCATCTCTATTTTATTATTATTACTTACAAGGCTTAAAAAGAGTTCACCGTACCACAGGGAGCTGAGATTTATGGAGCTGTAAAAGAAAAAAAGATTAGTGCATGTCTGTATGCATTGCTTTGGCTTTACATTTGATGAATGTCTTGGTGACTCCCTGACACACAGGGTGTAGAGCTGATCTACTCAGAGATACTAACTAGAAGCAATTTTAACTTGATAATGGTGCTCTACGAACAGTCGGAGGGTCATCTCAGTTCATCCTGTGGAAAATGTGTGAACTAAAGTTAACGGCAATCAGTACTTAGATTGTAGGGATATTTCCCATAACCAGTAATCGCACTTAATAGTGCAGTCAGGGGATCATAATAGTCCTAAGGGTTCAACTCCTGGGGAGAAGTTTCATTTGTCAGTGAAATCAAGTTGACTACTAGAGCTGGGCGATAGAACGATAACGATATGTATTGCGAAATAACTTTTTCTGGATAGAAAAATTTAACTATTGTGATAGGCCTCATCTCTTTTGTCCTCTTAAAAAAAAAAAAAAGAACAGCCAATCCAAATTAAGTAGCGCAGAGCCGAACCAATCACAGCCGCAGCGTCACGTCACGTGACTTGTTACGTACAGCACAAGTGCCAAGGCGCACATGTGTATTTGTTTTTGCAGCCGGGCCGCCCGGGTAATGAAGGAAATGAGTTTGCCGACTAGAGAAAAATCAACCGAGAGCGTGAGCGAAGGTTACCGAAGAAAAAACCGATGATGGTTCCAATGCCGGAGAGCTTGTCGAACGGAAGGGGCATAGAAGTTCCGTAGTGTGAAGGTATTTCGGCTATTTCAAGTCTGACAAAAAACAGAGTAGCGCGCACTGTAAATTGTGCCGAAAGCAAGTCTGGAAATACAATAAAGCGGTGCATGCTCAATCTCTGACTGAAAGCGCTAATTCGTCATTCGGCTTTTGTCAGACTAAAGTCACTGTTAAAACTGTTTAAAAGGTTAGCTATACAACAAGGAGAGATTGAGAATTTCCTTTTAGTTTCTCAGTTTATTTGATATTGACAAAAGTTAGTCAATTTTGTCTGTTCTTCTGTAAAACGAACTAAGATTTATTTTTAGAATTATATTTTGTTTCTAAGTGGACTTGACAATTTAGTAGTCTGTTTTGTTTGTTCTATTTTGAAACTTAAATGCTTTAGCGACTGCCTTTTGTGTAGTTCGCAATATTTGCCTTTATTTATCTGAAACTGAAGTCTCATGTTCCTTAAGTACATCTACCCTGTTGAACTTATTATGGGAAATAAATATTTAAATCAAAACAAGCTGCTAATTATTTCACATTTTACTTGTGAGAAACGGCACATTTAAATCTTACAAATATAGTTATTTGGCTTATATCGTGATATATATCGTTATCGCCTGAAATGAAAAAAACATATCGTGATATGAAAAAATCTTATATCGCCCAGCCCTATTATACAGCTAGATTTTGCAAAGCACAGCTTTCTTGTTCTTTTAAGGGGTTTAAAGAAAAGACTCATTATAGAGAGCAAAATGTGTTTGGTGCCACAGTGCAGTCAGATCACAATTCTGATTGCCAAAGCTGCCAGACCGGACAGGATTAAAAAAAAAAAAATCACACCAATAGATTCAGCTTTACACACAAACTTAAACTACACTTTCTTCGTAGCAGTTGTTTTTTTGTTTTTTGCACTTAGGTATAGCAGATCTACATAGAGTTTTGTTTTCTGTCATTTATGTTAAGTACAGTGAATTTGTGTGTCATGAAATGCAATTCATAAATAAAATTGCCATTGCATAAAAAGTGTTACCTGTTTCTTTGTTTGCTTCAAAAGAAGCCAAACAGTGTTTGACATCATTTGAGAACTTGACTGCTGCTGGTATTAATATTAGTATTGGCCTAAAAAAAACCTCTTATCCGTTGGAATATCCTTTTGAGCAGTGAGTGTCCAAGGCATTGATCTTTCAGGTCTTACCAGTTACATTAATTGAGTGTAAGCTGCTTTCTTCATTGCAAGTGTTTATTGCCATAAGGTTTAATTCATGCATCATATCACTGAGTTCCAAGTTCAAATTATCTCTTCTGACCCTTTCCAAAAATAATTTCACATATAACAATTTGAGTATGTGTTGTCTATTCATTCTATTCATAGAGTCTATTCATAGTTCTGTTTCTCTCTGTGGGCTGTCTTGACACACCACAGGCACACATATTTCCTGTTTCTGCAGACTAATCGAACTCTTTTGTTTCTCTTTGTATTCATAGTCTATAAACCCTCTTTAATTCTGCTAAATCTTGATCTAAAACCAACACCTTCATGTCACGCTCACACTCCTGAATAGAGCCCTTTCAGACATCAGGTATCATCACACACACTCAAACTTCCACTTGTTCACTCACTCTACTATGAACCTTTGTAGTGTTATTATTACTTATGTTTTATTATTTTTGTACAAATCACACCCAATCACTCAAAACCTACTACTCACAGCATTTACACAGTTAGAATCACTCAAAATATGCTTTCATACGAGTATTTCAGACATGCTTTTCAAGATATATAGAGGTCACTCACTGTACATCCACAGTAATGAATTCAAACTCTATTTATACAATTGTAGTGAGCAAAACCAGCATCTCCATGCGCGTTACCGCTCCTCATTAGCTTGGTAGTGTCCACATATTTAATTCAGCTTCTCATTAGTTGTTAGTATAGGTTTGCTCTTCATCCTAACGAAGTCTCATCTAAGATGACAGGTTTACAAGCAGGTCAAGTGTCTCTATGCACCTGATTAGTGTAGTTATTTCCTTATTTTCTTCATCTCATATATCATTGTACTGGGTTTGAGCAAACCTTGAGCTTGACTCAGACTACTTTTAACAATCTTCCACCTCACATCATAACTGACTGAGGTGCCTCTTCTTATTAATAGTATGTCATTATTAATGTTATCATTGTATTGTTTTTCCTTTTTTATAACAGCAATAGTATATTACAATACACTACTTCACTATATTTTATTATGTATCCATCACGGGTCTGTGTGAATCTGCAGCTTCACACCTTCCCAAGCTGGAGATTTTCCTTTTCCTTGGCTGAACAATGACACAGCCTTAATATACCTTATACATCTCTCTTTTTATTTGATATATTTTCGTGTGAATTATCTGGTTTCATGCATTCTATTCATTCTAGGCACGGTCGTCATGCCAACTATGTTTCATTGTTAATACCAGTTTACAGGTTGTTAACCTTCCTATTATCTCCTATTATCATGCTTATCACTAGATAAGCTCTGCTCTAATTTAAGTTAACCTTAATTTAACCTTTTGTTTATTCCACTTCATTCCTCTTTCCATGCTTTAAAATATTACAACTCTTGTGTACGCTTTGATTTCTTTTGAGCATCCTTTTCAGTATTTATTTCTCCTTGGAGGGATTCTTATAATTTAGTCAATGCGGAGGGGCTACATTTTCCCTCCCATGTGGGGGGTTTATGGTAAATGGCCTGCATTTGTATAGCGCTTTTCTAGTCCATAGGACCCCAAAGCGCTTTACACTACATTCAGTCATCCACCCATTCACACACACATTCACACACTGGTGATGGCAAGCTACATTGTAGCCACAGCTGCCCTGGGGCGCACTGACAGAGGCGAGGCTGCCGGACACAGGCGCCACCAGGCCCTCTGACCACCACCAGTAGGCAAACATGGGGTTAGTATCTTGCCCAAGGATATTTGGCATGCAGCCAGGATGCAGCCTGGGATCGAACCACTGACCTTTCTCTAACCACTGCTCGTCAGCAGTGAGTTTTGAAGCTTCATTACCCATTTTAATCCTTTTAATTTTAACACTTTGCAACTACACAACAAACACGACCTGTTTCTCTCTTTTCACCAGTACTTGGGTGGCCAACAGCAAACAAAATAGTGGAATAGTTCAGCCTCCTTATTGTGCTGTAAAATCAACTTATTCCACCAACAAAAATAAAACAATACAAAAACAAAACACGGACACCGTGTGTCTACTCACGTGCGCTACCTTTACCCACTATGGGGGAGCTACCAGTCCCTGACGAGCTCTATCTTTATTTTAACACGCTACCAGCCCCTCTGGGCGAGCCTACTTTACCCACTATGGGGGAGCTACCAGTCCCAGACGAGCTCTATTTTATTTTACGCGAGGTGTCTCAGAGTGTTAATATTCACCTGGTTGCTGCCGGTCTCTCAGGTCTACCTCATCGACCCCCACCGCCGTGGACCACTTATAAGAACGCCGGCCAGAACCCGAATTCACGCCTCTGGACTTTATCCTGTACCTGGACAGGAGCTGTCGACAGACTTCAGCGCGGGCTTCTCACGACGGCAGGACTCGATGAGGCTTTCCTGTGGGGTCACACAAAAGCGCGCTGTGTCCCATCCGGCTCGAAGGACCAAGAAATGTCAGGAGTTTTCCTGTATTGCAACCCAGGTCGGAATAAAAAGGCTCAGACAGGTTTACGTGTACACGGTCGAGACTCAGGGAGACTCGCACCGCTGCAGTAAAAAGGAAGAGACTTTATTCAGAGAGCACATACAGGAAGAGAGAAAATAGAACTGCAGGCTTCCTGTGTAACTTCCCCATTTAGGAGTCTGCACAGAGTTGCAGAGTTTAAGCTGAATACTGAAAAGAGCAAACACATTTAGATAATGAAACGTACTTTTAAGCATAACATAATAAAAATCCCAAAATCCTAAGAAATCTCTTAACACAAAGGCTGGGGTGATGGTTTAGATTTCATCACCACATAACAAATTGCCAGAAGCACAATGGAGCTTCTTAAGCAGAAGTTTGCAATGGACTCCACCAAAACATGGACTCAACGCCACAGAACACTGATGGAAAGACCTCAAGTTGGCAGTTCAGATGTTTTACAGACATCTGAAGCTCTAAAACTGGAATTACTGCTAAAGACTTGTTCCAGCACACCCACACACTTCTTTTTTGCCTGTCCATGATTGCACCAGTCACTAGGCTTTGTTTTAATGTTGAAAAAAAAATAAAAAAAAATGTAATTGTTATGAGATGGTCAATACTGTGTTGGTATAATGTTCTTTGGTCCTTGGGGTATGAGGGTTTTCCGTATGAGTGAAAATGAGTCTTTTCTAGACTAAGAAGCAGTGACACTAAACATGTTCTTTTCTTTTGACAATAAACAAAAATCTGTGTTCTTATTCACAACATGCCGTATTAAAGCAATGTATGGTGTTTCTTGGCAATATTGGGATCGTCATTCATGTCTTGATCCACATTTGCTTAACTGCAGTACACAGCATTATTTTTTAGTTACAGAAACCAAACAGTAAACTTCACTTCTCCAAACATATTGTCTTCCAGAGGCAGGCCCTCTGCTGGAGTCCCTTATGGAAGGGGACTTTGAAGCAGTTCTGCTGAGCACGGAAGTGACAGATCTGCTCAACGGACATGGCGACTACCACGAAGGGGAGGACATCGAGTCCTACTTGGAGAGACGTATACTACTGTACCTGACTGATGGCACCAATGATAACCAGACCAACAGGTACTATTAGGGCTGGGTATCGTCACTTGAAGTCTATAACCGATTCAACTCCGATTCACAAGGTCCCGATTCGATTCGATCTTCAACTGCAATTCAATTTTGACTCAGGCAGTCAGAAATAATGTCATTCTAATCATTTATCAGTACATATCCATCATTTAAAAAAACAAAAAACAAAACAGCAGTGAACACAGACTGGTGCATAATAAGCGAATGAATAATGCAGAAAACAGATGTTTGATGGCAAACTGGTCTTGAAGTACACAGAGAGAGAGAGGACGCTGTGCAGGAAGTAAGATTTTAACCGTGGTGGACGCAAAACGGCAAAAGAGAGAATTCATGACGATGTTTTTCAAATGTGAAGTGTATGTAGTTTTGATGTTCTTTTGCTGCTGGTTCAGCAAAATTTGGTCAGAGTGACCAAACTTACAGCTTCAGAATCTGTGAGCTGTCGGCTTTTAGCACCGACGGCGTGTCCATGTATGTGCAGCTGGGTCGCGCTTTGTGTTTACATCTTTGTGCGGAATCCATTTACCTGCTTTTTCAGTCGTTTGGTGTTTTAACTCTTTGGCAGTTTTTGAAATGTTTCATGAGCTTTAAGCTGAGATTCTGGTGTTTCTGGCAAAATACATTTATATTTGAAAACAATTCAACATTTAGTATTGCATTATTCAAACTAAAATCGATTTTAATTGGAAAATTGCCATTGTGTATTACTGGCATTCTGCAAACTTTATTGGAACATGCTTAATTATCCAGGTAAGGAAATTGCAGATTGTGTTGATCTGGACGTTGAAAAACATTTAGTCACTCACCCAAGTGACTTCTTGGATTCCATGTGAAATCCACACACCACATGGCGGGATTTTATTTTACTGGGAATAGTATGGCATATGTGAATCTCATAGACTTTTCTAAACTCTATGGCTATGCCAACCAGTATTAATGTGTCAATCAAGACTGAGCACCAACATGGCAGCTTAGAGGCTTGAAGAGTCGAGCTCTGTTGTTACTTTTGTAACTTCTAAAAAAGAGAGTATAAATGTGAGTTTTCTGAATTGAGGATACTAAGATCTCCATGGTGACCCAGAGATGGACAGTGTAAATCATTGTTTCTTTCTCTCCATTCACCCCCAGTATTCCTTTTGGCATGAAATATTAATTCTTTAATAAGTTCAGGTTAACATCTCTCACTTCTCACTCTCAGGGCATAACTGTACGTGAGTAAATGTTGAATCCAGCTCTCGTTCCGTCTTGTCCTCCTTCACCCCTCATAATTCGGCCCTTTTTTTGTTTCTTCCATCACCCTCCATCATTTTCTCATCCTAATTGAAAGGCAGCAAAGCATGTCGATGGTTGTCTGTTTTTAAGTCCCTTCCATTGCCAGAGTTACTGGCTGTAGTCTGTTTTTTCCTAAAGACCTGAGTGAGCATCTCTCAAAAAAAGTTTTCATAAGTGTGAAAAACAAGTCAAGTATTGTTGAAAAATCTCTCTGCAATATTTCTGTGCAGTAAATCTGCTGTGTGTCTTGTCCCTCTGGCTGCAGGGAGTTGGCAGTTTTGGCCTTGGCTGTCTCATGTCTCCACATGTTTGCCCAGAGTAACTGGACCGGTCCTCCAGTCTCCTTCGATATCTGTGATCTGCTGACCCCAGCCCTGTTGTCATCTCAGGTATGATTTCTCCCTTCTCCTTCATCATCCCGTCTATTCTGCAGTGATTTATATAAGTCAGGCTGCTGAAAAGTTGAACCAACCTTTGTCAAGGTTTTGTTGATTTTTTTTTTTTTCTCTTGGGCTTATCAGTAAATGTCAAAATATATTGGAATTAAGTCAGTTTAGAAGTTAAACGGTGAAACTGTAATAGAGGAAACTTGAATAGTCTCTTGGGAAAAGCAAAGGAACTGAGTGTTAGCTAAACTGAAACCGATATGTGTGATTTTCTTCATGTTTGAGGATGCAGGGTGTTTGAAGTTGATTGACCTTGCTGATTGTGCATAAAGGTTATTGCATTATTGACTTTCAGAGCAACATTCACACAGCAAAATCTCTTAAAAATGAAAAAAAAAAAATGCTTTTGGAGACAAAGTAAAGACATGTAAATTTCAAGTTTGTCTGCCATGCAGCATCACTCTGCTGTTTAACAGAAATCCTAGAGAACCAAATTTAACTTAATACTCGTATTTCTGTATTAGAACGCACACGCACACATACCTACACACACACCTACACACAATTTATTGAATTCAGGTGTTCCAGTTGCTTCTACAGGTGTAAAACATAAAGTACCTAGGCCTGCAGACTGCTTCAGCAAACATTTGTGAAAGAATGGCACTTTCAGGAGCTCAATGAATTCCCCCCTGGTAATGTGATAGGATGCTAAACTATCTGTTCAACACGTCCAGTCAGCTCTGAGCGGTGCAGTGGAAGCATATAGAAACGAAAACAACTTGGCCACGAAGTGGTAGGCCATGTCAGCAAACACTGAAGTGCATAGTATGCAGATGTCAGTCACTACAGGCCTTCATGTGGCCTTCAGATTAGCAGTGTAAAGAGCTTCATGGCTGAGCAGCTGCGTCCAAGCCTTACATCACCTAGGCAGGTGGAGTGGTATAAAGCATGCCACTGCTGGACTCTTCTCTGTCTGGCAATCTGATGGACTAGTCTGAGGTTGCCAGGAGAACATAAGTGTAAAGATTATTGTGTAGGGTTGATTTTCAGGAGCCCTTCGATTCCAGTGAAAGGAACTGGAACTTCAACATACCAAGACATTTCGGACAATTTCATGTTTGTACATTTTTGTGAACAGTTTGGTGGATGGCACCTTTCTGTTCCAACATTACCAGTGCACAAAGCTAGGTCCATAAAGACCTGATAGATTCTGGATTTAGATTTGGGATGAATTGGAGCAGAAGCTGCGATCCAGGCCTTCTCGTTCAACATCAGTTTCTGACCTTGCATGTCCTTCTGGAAGAATGATCAAAAATTCCCATAAACGCACTCCCACACTTGCCAGAAAAGCTATAGCTGTTATAGCTGCAAAGAATGGGCTGAGATCTTATTAAACTCTATCAAATAAGAATGGGATGACACTCGAGTTCATATTGAAGTGAATACTTGCAGCAATATAGTGTAATTATGAGAGCAGACATTTAATTGACTAAGTTATTACTTTAAGGAATATGGTACTTTAAATTACAATGTAAAAAAGATTCCAGTGCCTACTGATTGGTAAAGTTTGCATATTGTAAAATATATCAAGGAATCATAGTCTTGTCAAAGGGGTCAAAGCTTCATTTGAAGTTGGTGTATAAAGTGACCTGAATCGAGCAGAGCCAGACAGAGCTCTGTGGACTAGAAGAGCTCAGTAGTGAAGCATCTCTGGAGTCCTAATTACATTGGGTTTAGGAGATTGCTTCTCCCTGGCACTGCAGTACTGTGAGTACAATAGAGCGTTTCACCCTGCCATAACACCAGAAGAGGACCAATCCTTTTATCGAAGTAATTTCTTTGGTGTCAGTGATTTATCTCTGCTGTCACATGAAGGAGGCTGCGGTATGAAGCAGGTCATCCATACATGCGTGGCAGCATGGGTGAAAGGGAGGACAAACATGGCAGATCCATAATCGTGTGGAATTCATTCCGATTTACAAAAAAAAAAGTTAAATGCACTTCCGAGTCCGATTAATGTAGATGATCTTTTTCAAATGAATCGTGACCTTACCGTGTTCTTAATACCAAAGTTTGCATTGTTGATTCCTGGTTGAAGCAAGACTTGGATCCAGATGTCCTCTCTACACCAGCACAAACTCTTCTTTAGGTGTTCAAAAGCTACTGTTATTTTTTGAGTTAGCCTTACTATCTATTTGTAGGTGCACAAATACAAAAGTTTAAGACCATTTGAAAAATGTGGTCTTAAACTTTTGATCAGCTGTAAAACAGCCTGTTTCAGTTGTTTTCAAAAAATTCAGACTCCAATTTCTTCTTGTTGCATGTTGAACCTCTACTTGGAATCTTGTAAAGATCCAACCATGCAAAATATGATGGAACTAAAGTTTCCAACTCTGATTCCTGAAACTTGACTACATTTAATAAATACTTTTCCACATACTGCATGTGTATATAAAGAAAGAAAGAAAAAACTAAGGAGAAGGGGTTAAAAAAACCATCTAAAAAACCGTTTTAGTCACGGGCTGCTAGGACACTTGCATAGAGCAGATCTTAATGTGATGGTAATAAACACACAGTTTTACTACAAGTTTGAATACCTGCTGTGAAATGAGTTTTTGTTGCACTGTTGTTGTGAAGGGGAGCCTGGATTCCATCTCTCGTTCATGTTAGTGAGACAAGAGAGTGTGGCGGAGAGGACGAGATCATGAATTTAAGTTGCTGAAATGACTCTGCATGTATGCTTGGCACAATCACCTGAGAAGAGAACATGCTGTAAAACTGGGAAAACTGTTATCTTTATCCAGCAATAGTAAGAAAGCAGTCCTAATGTCAGACCTTCATTTCTGTCAGTCATTTGTCAGTGTGAGGACTTAATCCTAATTTCCTGACTAGGAGCCTCAGATGCTGGTTGATGCCATCCACTCCAGCCTGCTCCTGGATGGGGAATCGGTGTATAGCCAGGTGGCCAACCCCTTTCTCCTACTCTTGGCCAGGGTAATTGTCACCAAATGCTTCCCCAAGATGGATAGCCTTCAGGTAAGTCAGTCTTTCTCTTACCATGATCGTAGAATTATCTGAACTTATGTATTCACTAGAAAAATTTGCATTTCCTGCGAAAATGCTGTGTGGATGCCTTAATGATGAAGCTGTCTGCTGAAAATAGCTGAAAAAGATAAAAAGTTGCAAAAAATTGTATGGCGGTGAAGAAACTGAAAATTCTGCTGAAAACAGGTGAAGAAGCATAATTTTCTGTTGAAAAGTGGTGAAAAGCCAAAAATTCTACTGAAAGGGGTAAAGACGGAGAAATTTTTGCTGAAAAGTGGTGAAAAAAAATGTTGTCCTGAGCTGGATTCGAACCTGGCCCTCCTTGTTTCAAGGCAGCTATTCATCTCACTGAGCCAAACTCATTCTCACAAAGAAGAGGTGGAGAGACTGACAATTCTGCTGAAATGAGCAGAAGCTGCTGAGAAGTGTGCTGATAAGAGGTGAAAAGGCTAAAAATTCTGCAGAAAAGAGGTGAATCAGCAGAATTTCTGCTGAAAAGAGGTAAAGAAGCAGAACGTTGCGCTGAAAAGAGGTGAATGAGCAGAATTTCTGCTGAAAAGAGGCAGAACAACCTGGTTCTGCTCAAATTCACCAATCAGAGGTACTGCCTTTGTCTGCTTCATCAGGCTGTGTACTTGTATGCATTTCTGCCATGGAGCGTTAACAAGAACCTGAGGTCCATATTAGAAAAGCTGCTAAAATCATAAAACTTTGCAGAATTGTAATAAATTAGCAATATAAATTACAGGTCTGTGATAGTGTCTAAATTTGTAGTGGAAAAAAAATGTTGAACAAGTTGGGATTGAACCCACGACCTTTGAGCTGCAGATCCGTGTCATTACCGATTGCGCCACCTGGACAGGGGGCGGGCATCTGAAAAACAGATTGATGACCAGTCACAATTAGATCGCGGTGAGAGGCGAAAAACGCAGTTTTTCTGAGTTACAAAACGTCGTGTAACTCAAAAACTAGGAGGGCTAGCAGCATAATTCTTGTACTGGGTGAATCAGCGGACTTTGGTGTATTTTGACTGCGATTTTCATTGCTCTTTGTACCTCCGTCGCGGAGATATGATGAGAGAAGAAACGGCTTCATTTTCAGAGTTTGAAAACTGAGAGGACAGATTTCCACCCCTCAAACAAACGTAATTCATTGCTCAACAGTAAGATAATTGTAAAAACTGCTTGCACTGTGAGTGTCAGCAGTGTCTGAAGATATATTGGCACAAGCCTCATGTCCTAACTTTGCTTTGTTAAAGAGATATGACTATTTGAAAATGCCTCTCATTAGAGAGTCCCAGCGCTGATTTTGAACAGACTCTCCATTGACTTTCTATGGAGAGTTTTAAGACTTTGTGGTGCTCTGAGGCGATTTGATAAAAATCTGTAACTTCCACAACAGTGATAGTGACATTTTCTGAAAGCCAGCAAAAATACCTACGTTTTGATGTATAATTTGTGGGGGTTGAGTGGAAATTGAGCGAGTAGCAAGAAGTTGTTTAGACATGGAGAGAAAATTCAGAACGGACCAGCGCTCACTGTGAGTTAATTGCATAGCAACCATAGCAACGCATGTATTTTCTGAAAAATCACAATTTTGCAACTGAAAACTTAAAGAGGCATAAAATTAAAACGGTAGAATATCTGAAAAAGCTGAATCATACAGGAATAGCCCAATAATCTGAGAACATTTTAAAGTTTGAATGGAGTTTCTAGGTGAAAGTATGAGGAAATAGTTAAGTTTCAAAAACAAGCAAGTGTTAGCAGAATTGTGGAAGTTTCCCATTCATTTCAATGTGACAAATTAAAGGAAAAAAAGTGTAATATTTTAAAAAGTATAATAGTAATAAACACCAAAAGTCATAGCAGGAATTGGCAGAAAAAGCAGAACAGTTTAGAGTTTGAACGGAGAAAATCGGCTGAAAACTGAGGGAGTTTGACTTGCGCTCAAACAACGCTTTGTAACTCTAAATCTATATGGAGTATCGATATCATTCTTTCACCGTAAGACACAGCAGGCTTTGGTGAACAGTTATGGAAATTTTCAGGTCTCAGGTCTAACATTCTTTTGTTCAGAAGAGATGGGGGAGTCGTCAAGTGTTTTTTTTTTTTTTTT
>CAKLIZ010003730.1:0-15623 GCA_922035795.1 Oreochromis mossambicus | reverse complement strand
TTAAGAGACTTAGATTGTGGGTGTGCATTTTGACTTATTTTCTTCCCATCTCTCTTACTGGAGTATTACACTTGCTTTTGCTAATTTTGTGTCCTCTCCTGCTGCTTTATCCCGTGGTGTGCCGCAAGGTTCGGTCCTGGGACCTATCCTGTCTGCTCCAACTAGGACACATCCTGAATAACCTTGAAGACATTTCATACCATTGTTATACAGCTGATATTTCATTGTACTTGTCTTTGAAACCCCAGAATATGACCAAATTATCTGTTGTTCAAGACTGCATCCATGTTCGAATGGCAGCCTATTACCTGTTTCTGACTACACAAAAACTGAAGTTATGATCTGTGCCCCTGACATCTTTGTTCCCAAAAGTAATTTAAATCTTGGACCTTGGGACGTTTTGCGCTGAGTAAATCATCCCTGGATTGCTGGCAGATGATCCAGAATGATGCTGAGGCTTCTCACCAGGGCCTCCAGAAGGTCCAACGTGACCCCAGTTTTGTCTTCTTTACACTAGCTTCTCAAGAAGTTTAGGGTTCAATTTAAAATTCTGGTGATCAGAGCCCTCCATTGTCAGTTGCCTCCATATATCAGTGAGCTACTACAGCCATACATAACTTCTAGATCTCTGAGGTCTGCTGATCCTTAGATCTGTGCTTTTGAGGTGTGGAGAATTTGCTTACTCTGGACCGAAGATCTGTGTTGATACATTTCTAAAAGAAACTTAAGACCAGCCTGTGTAGGCTTGCCTTGATTTAGTTTTATACCATTTTAATTGTTGTGTATTATTCTCTTCTGCAAAGCACTTTGTGAACTTTGTTCTTTAAAAATGCAATATAAATAAACCTTACTTATGAGACAGGATATTTTACTTAATTATTTTATATTTGCAACACTTACCATCTCTAAACCAGCTGACATCCTTCTGGAAGAGGAGCAGAGCTGAGGTGAATGTACACTCCAGGGTGAGGGTGTCACCCTCTTTCACCCAGGTCGGGGGAAAGGAGGTGCCAAACCGAGCTTCCTGTAAGGCTAGAAGAGATGGGAGGAATGGAGCAGGAGTAAGAACACACGGGCGATAGAGACAGAAATGCCTAAAAAGACCATCTAATGCAGACTAGAATAGCCAAACTAGAAAAAGACCCACTGCTTTATCCAAGCACAGACACACACAGCAGCTATAAGAGAATTCCCCGGGGGAAACGTCACAGGACAGCAGAAAAGCTGCAGATGGCACACTTTGTTTTTAAGTGAACCGTTCCTGACAAGTTATTCCTTTAGCTGCCTGTCATTCTCTGCCTTGTCAAAAACAGCAAAGCAATACAATCCGGATGTGCAAGATATCTGTGCTATGAAGTCTCGTCAAATCCCATTCTCAGGGATGAATCTGAAAGATTGTGACATGCTTCTCGTAATGATCTTGTTCTGCATAGAAGTCCGGGCTATCACAGCAGTGTGCGTAGCATTATTGAAACACACCGCAAAGATGTTTGCTTCCCATCATTCAAATCCTGCATTTCCCTCAGTGCACTGATGTTATGATAAATTTACCGCAGTCACGCTTTTGTTTGAGTGATTTGTTTTGGAAAATACAATCAGCTCCATATGAGATAATCAAGTATCAGTTACAAAAAAATAGCAGCATGCAATTCTTCAGCACATTCTCGTAGCAAGCGGCCCCTGATGCCATTACAAGCTGATAAAGCTTCATTCAACATGATTGTCACTTAATTTCTGTGTGCGTAGTGAAAATATTGGATTGTCTCGCACCTACATGGTCACTCCTCAGAAGCAATAGTGTAATACATACATAAATTATATTGCTCCTGACTTTACTTTTCCAGTTTTGCCACATCTTTAAAATCCCTTTACGATAAAATCAGCACGCTTTCAATAGAAACCTTGCTTTCTTTAAAACTCGTGCATTTGCACAGTCAGTATATGAAATCTGTCAAACCTGACAAGAAACGCGCATCTGTGCAAGATGATGACAGTGGACAGAGTTGACTACCAGTAAATTTTCAACAGTGCATACACCATTAGGTCACAACATTAAAATAACTCGTATAAAAACAATCCAGCTTGTTGAGAAATGGTCACAGGCCTTTGCTGTCTGAGACTGGTATCCTTGGGTCCTATGGGTTACAGGCAGGGTTTTCCAAGGGTGGCCTGCAGGCCAATGGGAGCCCTTGGTAACCATTGCGAGGCCCATGGGGGCAACAACCAAATAATCTAGGACTCAATATTGCCCTCATTCACTTTATGTAACAGCTCAGAGCAAAACTAAGGGAGCTTTTCTCTTTATTTACAACACTTCACACATTCCCAACCTCACCAACCCCCAACCCCATGGTTAAATAAAACTATAAACCAGAACCAGAAGATAACACATTAGAAGCATCTGTGCTTTTTTTTTTCTTAGGGAATTTTTCTTTTAGGCTTGGCAAGTGTATATAGAACATACACATTAAAGTAAAATCCACATGAATACCAGGACCCAAAGTTTCCCAGCAGGACACTGTGTGGTACCAAGATGATCAATGTTATTCACGTCACTATTAAGCAATTTGAATGTTGTGGCACATCAGGGTAGCTAGACAGTAAAGCTTGATTGCTTGTGCCCTGCAGTCAAGCAATAAAACTGATGGGTAAAATAACCCATATTCACATCCCTAATATGAATAATAAAAGATATATACACAATATGACCCATTATGGTTGTTGCTTCATTGAAAATGTGTGAGACTGCAAGTGGATATTATGTTTCTAAAAATTTATTTTGGCTCCTCCTTAAACCGACCCCTCTGCATGTCCTCCTCTACATCCATGAATCTTGTCTGTGGTCTTCCAAATTCAATGTCCATTGCCCAGTATGTTTCAAAACCACATCACCGTTGTCTCTTTATCCTGCTCACTCCCAATGAAAATTCTAACATGATAAACTCTGCTACCTCCAGCTCCACCTCCAGTCTCCAAACCATTATAGAAGTCTCACTCACGAGACCTGCTTGATTCGGCAAAAGTTCTGCCTATCTTGGTGCAACTGTCTCCATTTTCTGGGCTTGGGACCAGCATTAAGGGTACACAGGGTTGTGGCCACCTGTGGCTGGGTTATGTTTGCAAAAGTCTTTTATTTAAGTGTTAAGTTAAATCTGGGCACTAAAGCTACTTGGAAAAGGTTGGATGAAGATGGTAATTTGTGAAAATACTAATAAAAATAAATTAAAAAACAAGGGGAAGTTGAAGGGACATTAACTAGTTTAATATAAAACTCTAAACAGTGTATATACTTTTTCAGGATGTCATGTTTTATACAAAAACAAGAGGTCCTTGTAAGATAAACATGTCTATGTCAGATAGCTGTTCCTGGCAAAACCGCTTTTTTGGCTTGATCGGATTGCGAGCATATATATGTATATAAATGATGTAGTTCTAGGTTAAAAAGTCCTGAACCCCACACATGGCAGAAGCTAATCTAGGCCACAGAGTGCCACAGCTAGTACGAGGTGCTCCGCAGCTTGAAGCGAAGTGGGATAAATCTCCCGCTGTCCCTGGAATGAAATATACATGACTGTCGTTTCTGCTCACTTGGAAGCAGGTCGTTTTATCCCTTCAGTAACTACCCCACAAATAGTCTTACTTATGCCTGTACATCTATGAACACCCACACAGGAACATAAATTCCCGTGATATCCAAACAGCATCAGTGTGCAGCTCCCTTTCATTCCTCCCATGTCTTTCTTTAAGAGGCGCCACATGCACAGCAGAGCCAAACGTTGTGTCACAGTCTTCAAAGTCACTCAGCCTGCCCTCGTTTACTGGTGGAGGGAGGAACTTCAAAGGGTGGCAGAGAAAATGAAAGGGGACACTTTTCATTAGGCCCTGGCGTGAAACTTACCGGAGGTCTGTGAGCGCTCTGAACCAGCCACGGCTCCTTGATATGCTGAATCGCAGAGTGGCAGGGCGGCAGAGCAGGACAGATTGGAGAGTGGCAGGCAGGGTCAGAAACAGAGAGAAAAGCAGTGAATGATACTGTGAGACTGAAGAAGAAACATGTTTTTTTTAAAAAAGAAAAAGATAAAGCAGAAGGAAAATCAAACCTGGCAATGCCACATTTATGCAAGTCACATCTAATATTCTCTTTAACCTAAGGCTGTGTTAAAGCCTGAAGAATACCTGTGAAATGTAGAAGAAGCCTTGAAGTGTCTCATTAAAGTCATTAAAGTGAGCTGGAGCATTCAGGAAGTGAAGCCTTTTCATAAAAGGGCAGGTAGGTCAAGGAAATAAATAAATAAATAAATAGTTTCTGTAACACTGCTGCTAGGCAGTATAGCTCACTGTAGATGTTATTAGTCACTGCTACACCCACTGTCTCATTTTAATTTATTATGCATGAGCACAGCAACGGGACCTGTTTTTCTGATCATTTCCGTTGATGCCGGTTCTCTTACAAACACCAAATTTATATAGAAACTCAGATAATGAGGATAGAAAACTGCACTGTGGAGACCCGAGGCATTAGGAGGATGGAGATACAAACATTTGGTCAAATTTAGCCAGCATAGCATCTGCACCCTGGGGACCTTAATGATCATCTGTGCAACAAAATAAAGCAAAAAAATAAATGAAATGGTCATTTATTATAGCAGGATTTCAAAATATGCATTTACGTTAGATGCAATAGACTAATGAAGAAAAACATGCCTTCAAGGAAAAACCCAGCGCTACATTCATGGTGCAATGTAACAAGTAAATATTCATGGAAGCCTCAGGCGCTGGTTAAATTTAACGTTTGAACTTTATTTTAGTTAAACACAATATCGTCTTGTTCTCTAGTTTCTCAGTGGCTAGCCGAACCACCTGGGATGTCAGGGGCGGAGCTTCTTTAATCTGAAATTAAAGTTAAAAAAGGTAAAAATAATTTAAAAAATCAGTTTTACTTACTACTTTTATTCTACTTGTCAAACTAACAGGTGCATGGCTGACAGTTGGACAGGCTGCAGTTGAGACACTTGTTTCTACAGGCTGTTTGTGCAAACGATGGTTCATGGACACCAACAGGCTGGGATATAACACCATCTTCAAGGCAGAAACCGCATCAGATTTGTGCACTGGTGCTAAAAAGCCAGATGTCCTAACCTGCTGATTGTGTGAACTTGCCCATAAGAGCAGAGATGATTGAAGAATGCCCTCCAACACTGACTGCAGATGATGGTGAGTAAATTTACTTAATATTGCTTACGATTAATTTACTTAAGATGTTAGTCTGTTAAAATACTAGGATCGCCTTGCATGGCTGATGTCAGTGGACTCGTGCAGTGTGGTTTCATAATTCATCCTTTATAAGGATATTTCTTTCAGGTTATGTTTTTTTTTTTTGCAGTAGATATTTTTTTAATATGTTTTAGGTGGTGTTCTTCTTTTGTTTTGACCACACTTCTCCAGTTTTCCCAATGTTTTTAAGGGTATCCTGCATACCATGGTGAGACGTTTTCAGCTAATACCTCTTTCTGAATCACCTTGTAGGTGCCGAAATACTATATCTAACTCGAGAAACTAGCTTAAAAATTTGATTTGAAATCGGTTCTTTGGTAATTTGTCTGTTATGTGTGGACAACATTCAGATGTTAGGGACAGAATTTGGCATAAAAGGTGAAGGCATGAATCCATCTTGCCTTACATCCGTGTTTCTAGCTGGTGATAGAGGTGTGATGCTGTGGGGGATATTTTCTTGGCACACTTTGGACCCTTTAGTAGTAGCTGAACATTGTTTAAACACCACAGCCTACCTGAGCATTGTCATTCACCGTGTCCAACCCAACATGACCACATGTATCCATCTTCTGATGACTGCTTTCAGCAGATTAACACATAATGTTGCAAAACTCGGATCATCTCAAACTAGTCTCTTGAACATAACTGCGAGTCAACTGCCTCCACAGTCACTAAATCTCAATCCAATAGAGACTGGGATGTGGTGGAAAGAGAGATTTGCATAGTTGATTTGCAGCTGACAAATCTGCAACAATTGCATCTGCCATCAGGTCAATATGGACCATTTCTGGCATCTTGTTGAATTTGTGTTGAATAATTAAAGCAGAGAGGGTTAAACTTCTCCAGTGAGTGTATGAAAAGTATGTTTATGGGGAAAATAAAGAAGTTTGAAAATGTTAGAATTGTGAGATCTAAAGTTCATTTTTTCATGCTTCCGATGTATGATCTCGAAGGAATTGCACTCAGGAAGCCAGAACTCAGGTTTTATTTGAAAATGGGAAAAGATAAGCTAACAACAAAACAACAGCGGCGGTATCATCAGTGTGCAATAGTCAAAGAAGTGTGTGTGTGTTTGTGTAGTTTCAGGGGAATATTGTTTCAATGGTGTTGATCAGAGGTAAAAATTGTGTAAACCAGGTTTGAAAAATGTTCAAACTAAGTGAAATTCTGCAGTGTAAATGCCCTTTAGACAAGTCGCACTCCCTCCTCAAATAATTTACCCTGTCAGTGTCTCATTGCCAGCCTGACTGAAACTAGACTCTTCAGTCTTTTGGGGGCAGTTGTACTGTATTCCATCTTTGTGTTGTTCCTACTGGTTTTTGAGCAAAGCTGACTCGATATGAAACAAGAAACCACTCACAGTTCACCACGAGCGTTCCAAAGGTCACAGCTTCACCCAGGAGACTCTTGGCTACCACTTTGTACTCGCCAGCATCATCAGGAGAGCACCTTTTGTAGAAGATATAGAATGTCATCTGTTTGTGAGTGAGAGTTGAAAGTGGGTGAATTTCAAGCCACAAGAGATGTTGAAAAAGCTGTGACCTCTTTTCATGTGCTGGATTTGGGCAATAGAAAAAACCTGCAACACAGCACGCACATTTATTTCTTAACTGAACAGGCACGTTTTATCTCATGACACCACCATTTCATTTCCTTATCTTACCTACAAGTAGCTGCAGTTTCTTATTCCATTCCTAATTTGTCAGTGGCGAGGTCAAGTAATCTGCAGCGTGCCCTATCTTGCACGCTTCCATCACATTCAATCCAGTTTTCCAGACTTAATTAGGGATTTGAGCTAGTGACCCACCTTCTGATCTCCAGTGTGTTGAGACCAAATTTTTGTTGAAGATTGTAGTTCCACGGTCGGTCAGATATTATCAGCGGCTCGCCATCCTTGTACCTGCCGAAAAAGTACATAATTTTTGTTTTTTGAATATCAAAGGAAATGAACATCAGGCTGTACTTGGGTGGTTTATGTTCCTGCCTACTAATTACTCATGCACAGCTTTCATAATCAGTTGTTAGTTTGGCTGAATGTCTGACGACTACAGGGGGTCTTTGATCTGTTATTCTGTCTTGTGCTGGGCATTGTTGAGGGCAGCCCTTTGTAGCTCATTGGGCTTGATGGGTCCCATATGTGTGGATCTCATAGCTCATGAATACTACGCATACACAGTCTTTTCATCAGCGAGTCTCACAGCAGCTCAGGTATCAAGGTCGACAGTTTGGCACATTGCCTGAATTAACACAGATTATTTCATATTAATACCGCGTGCAATATTCAGCTCAGGGTTCTGGACAATAATGTCATGTCTCCTGGTCTTTTCGTTTTTTTTGCAAGTAAGTTTTGGACTTTTAATGTATCCTTTTGTTAATCTGTTAGCATACACAGATGTATAATCTAACCTACACAGCAAATTCAAAAGTGTTAAATGTATTGGTGTTAGTAGTCTTCTTGCAAAAGTAGAGTTAATTTTACTCTTAGTAGAGTCACATTCCTTTAATGTAACTCTGAGGTGTAAAATTATAGTAGTTAAAACCGAGTGTTAAAAATGAGTGTTTCTATGTCAAATCTGGAGGTGTTACAATGGAAACATTAACTCTTGAGCTCTTAACTCTGAACTCCTAGAGGGGCTATGACACTAATAGAGTAAATTCACAGACTCCGCCCCCAGCAGCACGGATTCTGATCCAAGCTGAAGTGAAGCCGTTTAAGGACATTTTGCTCTACATATTTCTGAGTTGTTTTCCATGCTTGGTAAGTCATTTTTTCAAAGATTGTTTCACTTATTATTATTAGCTTTTACTTCTGTGGCGCTTTGGAGTTGAGACAAAGCTGTGTGAAAGGCATTAGCCATGTTGCTCGGTGATAGCATGATATTCTGTTTTAGCTAGCTGAAAGGTATTGTTTGCGGGCAAATACTACAGCCTTGAAAAAAGCTTGCATGTGAATTTTCAGTCAAATTTTTGGTCAACTTAAATACACCTAAAACAATGTCTAGACTGTGAAATGTTGGTATAATGGTGCTACTTGAAGCCTGAAAACGATCTCCTATAAAAACAAAACAAAACGAGCAAACAGCAGCTACTTTTTCTATATATGTCCTGACTGGGTTCTATGTTAGCATTTAGATCCCTCCAGAGTTTTGTGCACACGGTTTAGGTAAAAATGAAAAAGGTTGAGGTTTTAAATTTGGTTCGGTATTACCTGTTGTCTGTGTCCTTGTCTTTTGGGAAAATACTTTACACAAGTAATGGCTCAAAAATGATTCCTTTTTCTACTGTGCTGCAATTGATTACCGGATTTTTTTGTGCAATTAATTAGTGTCAACTAATTTTTAATCGATTTTTAATCAATCTCCACACAGAATATGCCGTGAATATGAAGGTGGAATATGGGGGAGAGCAGAAGTGCGTTGAAGTTCCACAAAGTGACGAATGAAGGACATGCATATTGTATTGAAGAAATAAGTGATGAGAATGCTGTTATTTATTTGCATTTACCAGCTCACCTATGTCAGACTTTGTGATAAACAAAATTCTAATGAAAGTGAGAACATGTACATTGTTGCATCTATCAGAAAATGTTTTGAAATTGTGGTGCACAGTTCAGAATAAATGTTTTTCAAAAACCATTGCATCTTTTTAATGTTTATTTCCAAAGGAATTTCTAGAATTTCAGAACAGTAGAATTTTCACTTTTTAGAATTAATTAGAAGATAACTCTTATGTAGTTAAACTAAAATACTCTTTGAGAGTTAATATATAAACTCTTAACACCTAGTTAGCATTAGTAAGTGTTAAATTATCAACTCCAGATAGATTTGGTGTTTAACACTGAATCAGAGTTAACTGACCAACTCTCCAAAAAGAGTTAAAATAACACTTTCTGGTGTGGACCCATATAGACACTTTAATAGTGTTGAAATCAAATCTGACAGTGTTAATTTGGACATGCTGGATTTGCTGTGTACCCTCTTACCTCTCACATCAAGTATAAACTTCTAAAGTCTACACGACAAACACAGTGTTTCTGTGTTTTTGTGTATTTTGGATCAATCACATATTAAATAATGATACAATGAGGACCTACCATTAAGGACTGTTTTGTTCATAGAAGATTTATCTTTCTGTTTTTGCTCTGACTTCCCAATATCATCATCATCATCATCATCATCATCGTTTATTATACCCAAGGATATTCAGTTAGCATGGATATAAAATATAGAAAGCAACAAATCATCAAACTCAACTCTGAAACCAGAATGCTTGCTAGCTTGATAAATGACTTAAAAAGTAATTTTCTAAACCTGTTCGGGTTTTTTTGTGTGTGTTGATAGACTGATTATTTCACCTCTGATTATATAAAACGCAGTTTCTCCCCAAAAGGTACAACTCTGCAAACAATTTATTCTGCTCTAACTCACTCTAACCGAGCAAGAATTGAAATGAAAGGGACACAATTATGCAGATGACCCCATGTCAGATTGAATAGAAACTTTTGGAGCTCATGTTTAAAGAAGCAGTCACCGGGGGAATGACATGGAGGAAATAGCCATGGGTGGGCTGAAACAGGTGCCTGGTCTACAATATGCAGTATTCTCAGTCTCATGTTTTCCTTTTTACACACCTATGATTCAATCAAACCCAAAAATACAAATGGTTTAACATACCAAAATAAAATTCCCCTTCCACTTAGTGATGTTAGGTCAGCTCTGCCATTAAACTTTCATTTTTATGAATTTTTATGAAATATTATTTAAAAAACAAACAAGCACTCCAAAAAACCTGTCACTTAAACCCCCCCCAACAAAAACGTTAATAGATTCCAAAGTCTGCTATGATGACAGTCTTTTTCCTGCTTTCCTGCAGAGCAAGATCTCAGGCAATCCAATTGTTCCTTAGGCCGCCAATCATCAATTTTTCATTGTGAAAACTACAATTACCTAAATAAAAAATAAATGTATAAAAAGGATTCACAACATGAAAATTTGCTGTGAATGACATAAACACACGTGACACATAAACACCTAAAACATAAACGGATTTCCTTAATATTTATCATATGTAGCTATTTATGAGATTATTTATGAGATAACATGACAATGCAGTTCAAAATATACAAATTTTACAACAACAAATTGTTGATTCCTCTTTATGTCCGCTAGCTGCTGTGCTGGAAGTTCCAGAGTGTTCAATGGTGAATTAGCTATGCTGACGAATGTTTCTCCCGTCTCTTCTTTACTTTTAAAATGTTCATTTATCAGCTGGAACAAATGCAGATATCGATATGTATGGCTAGACCAGAGGATAGGAACCCATTTCCCCAGGATACTGCACCTTGTGTCACAGACAGTGACCAGCTATGTGTGTGTGATGTGTGTCTGTATATAAAAAGGGTGGAATTTACAAGTTGAAGGATACTGCATGCTCACAGAGTAGTCATTTACAGGGTCGACCCACCATAAAGCATGCCCTGCTTTTTCCTCCTCAGTGACTGTAATGGGAACCATAATTTATTAAATAAGCTTCATGTTGTGTTCAGTGAAATTTGAATTCAGTGACAGTGTCACTGAATTCAGCAGCAAAATGTCGAGTTCACACATCAAGAAAGCTAAAGACTTTTAAACAATCTGGCTTCTTCTTCATTTAAACCCGAGTAGTCGCATCTTGCTGGGCATTAGAACAAATGCAGATTTAAAGCAATTAAACATTGACTTACTGTTCATTTATACTGTTGACAGTATAAAAAAGTAGTTCCTCCAGTAAAATGCTTAGAACAAGTTTTGTGGTTTGTTATTTTTATTTTTGTATTTATTTTGCTTAAGTTGGTCAGGATTTTATAGGAAGAGTGATGCTCCTGGATTTTTCAGTTGTAATTTTTGGCCCTTACAGCTCCAAAATAGGCAAGGCACATCTGGTTGTATTATATTTAAGAGATTGTAGATGTTTCTACAGCATATCTACAAAACTAGACAAGTGACGTCATAGGTTAACACCACAGGACGCAACTTTGCCTATGGTCCTGTGATTTTGTGGGGAAACTGCACATTTTTTAGCATAAAGAATGCAGTAGTAGAAAGAGATGAGGGTACTCACCATGTCACCTTTGGGGTTGGACAGCCCTGGACAGTGCAGGAGAGTTTCACAGTCATGCCTTCCCAGACAGTGTGAGCCCTCAGAGGGATTGGAAAGTCTGGGGCCTTCTGACTCAGTTGCTCCAGGTACCTCATGTGGGCAGATGCCTTCATTTCTGCCTGAGGTACAGACAGAATGGTGAAATTATCCATGGAAGGAAAACATGAATGTCTATAAATATTTATTGTAGATAAACACACTATAGTTTTTTAAATATAGCAAGTCTCTGTGCTTTGGCCAATACAAGTGGGAGGACCAAGGAAGGATGGAAAATTATATATTAAAATTAGCAACAGTAACCAAGAGGGAGCCTTTCAATAAAAATATTCTGGTTGTTATCTACCAATCAGAAAAGCTGCATTTATTTAAGGTGGTCAAACTGTGGCACTTTTTCTCCAGAAATGCTAATATCTAAACAGTTTTGCAGTCTATTGATGAATAAAATAAAGGGATTCTTAAGACAAATACTTGACTGTACCTGTTTGCGAAGAGCTATTTTGTTAACACGAGTGCGTAACAACTGCTGGTTCCTGATCACATCTATTTCCACCCTCTCCGCCTCATTCCCAAACATTGTCCACTGCTCTCTCTCATACTCTTCATCAGCAGCCATGGTTTCTTTTAGGATTTCCCTGTTGGTGTAAAGCATGAAGTAATTTAAACTTGTTTGGTGGTTATTTATTTGCTGTTTCACAATGTTGTATGATTTGTCCCGAGTATAGTATTGTGGATGTTGTTGAAAAGAAACAACACTACTACTACATTGCTCCATCCTGCAGTAGCACCTTGGTAACTTCTGCAGCCTTTGGTGTGTTATATAAGCCATGCCAGGTCCCAGATGTTTTTGTTTTTTTAACTTTATTGCCTAAGAAGGCTCACATTAAGTCTACTTGTATCCTTATTTGGGCATTCAGTCGGACAGTAGTGAGCAATTAATTTTCTCAAAGGGCCACTGGGACTGGTTTGGAGTACCAGTTATGCTAATGTGGCCTCTTGATGTAGTCCACAACAGTCCTAGTCCCTTGTGTGGCCTCTTGGGGAAATTAATGGCCCACCCCTGCACTAGGAGGTGCCAGATTGCCATTTTGGTTGTCTCACTAACTCGAGCCATCCAATAGATCAACAGATTTAGGTCTAATATTACTGAAGTTTCTGTATCTGTTTCTCTCTTTCTAGACTGGGGTAATTAATCCCAAGGCAAACTTCGACTGCAGTGGACAGAGTTTTCTGTCTGGGTTGTCCTTACCAAGTATGATTTAGATCATTCTGCTTAAAAATGTGAATTTTCAAAAACAAAACAATTTTCTCTCATTACAGCTCCAAAGTTGTTAGCTACATACTTTTTTTTTTACAGCTCTCTTTTGGATGCTGTTGAGGCTTGTGCACTGTGACTGATAGTTATGCTGACACAGGCAGCTGTAGCTGGTGCCTGTCTGCTAAGCTTCACCTACGTTAATTAGATTCACTGAACTGGACCTCCCAAAGGTGTTTGTGCTGTTGGTGTGAGTAGCATGTTAAAAAACATCTAGCATTCATCAGAGGTAACAGCAGAAACTTGAAATGCAGGCAAAATTTTAAACATGTTTTGCAATCGATGGCTTTACCTTTTGAGAGAATCCAAATAGCATTTCTTTTTCACTTTAAGAGGGGCATAATAAAATTTCAGTGTGTCCCACTTCATTTACAGTCAAATGCTAGTTTTATGATATTTGTCAGTTTGTCTTCTCAAAAGCTCCTTGATGAGGTCATTAGTTCGCTGCTCAATTTGTACCTTTCTGTCATTTCACATAAGCACAGTTCTCGCACACGTTCAAAGGCTTTGAGGCGTTGGTATTTATGAGTTGTACATCAAGCCTGGCTGCCACTGCTGATTCACATCGCTGTAAAACGATGCAACGCTTCTACCCTGATGAACACCTCTTCAGCAATCCTTCAGGTGTGGACAGTTCAAAGCGACACCGTGTCGTCGACCGTGTCACATCCTCGACTTGCCTTTCATCAGGCTGGTTGTCATGGAGATGCAAGGCAGCTGTGATAGTATATTCACTCAGAAGAAGCAAATTTAATGTTTTTTTGTTTGTTTTTTTCAGGGCAAAAAGGTGACACACTAAGTAGGAAAACTTACATTACTAGAGGAAGAGGTTCAAGGCTTGTTTTTGATTTGTCTCTTCTTTTGTGTTAATCTAAGTGTTTGTGAAGTTACAAAGTTAATCCCTACCAGCTCTCAGCTCTTGAACCTGTGCTCTGATCTCCTTGTAAAAGCTGTTAAACAAACCAGACACCTCTTAAAAAATTAATGAAGCCTTACTGGTAGCCCATGCACGTTTGCATGACATATTGATGGTATGATGGTATACATCTCCTCTGTACATCCAGTTAATCCATTTGAATAGATATATACATACTGGAACACGCTATCATGTAGTTATAGTTATTATGAATACTCTCATCATTTCTCATCATGGGAGAGGTGTGCATCTTGAAGCATTTTTTTGACTGACAGACCCCAGGGCTTAATTATTTGCCACAGCAGAGAGAAAGAATCTTAAATATTCACACGAGCAGTTCTCTGAGCTTCAATGGATGCTAGAGCATGAATCGCTCTGTAAGTGGCCGAGAACTTTCAGTTAAATGCACAAACTTCTTGATTAAATGGGCAAATAAATATGTGCAAACACACTAACAATCCCATGTGCCTAAAAACACAGTTTTTAGTATTTGTTGCCACTGGCTCGTTTAGCAAAGTGTGTTGGTGCTTTTAATCTCTCTGGGTTCAGATTTAAGCCTCGAGTGAAATGAACCACTGGATCACATCGAGTCAGTGGGCATGAAGAGGTTTATGGGTTTATTATTTCTCCAAAATCTTTCCTGTCTCTGCAAAGAAAAGGAAAAACCTTCTTGCCAAGACAAACCGGGCATGCATGAGTCAGCTGCATAATTTATTTCTTACCTCAGACTATGTGGGGAAGATACCGGAGAGACCATTACGTGAATCTGATAGGAACATGTAGTTGCCAGCACAGAATGATCTAGCACATTCGTTTCCGCACAAATCAAAGCGAATGTCATGCTCCCCCATCTTGCAAACGCTCAAGGTCTAGAAATAGTGTGCCAGTTCTCAAGAGCGTTCAGCTTCATCCTTCCATCGTTTCGTTTTTGGCCCGTAGAGGTCAGTCATCTTCAGCTTTTTCCAGCCTCCATCCTAAACTATCCGTCTACACTGTGTTCATCTGAGCACATCTGAGGAGAAAGGAAGTTTGAAGATGCACTTCAGAGGGAGTCGACCTTGCAAATTTGTGCGGTAGGGTTTGGGTCTTAAAATCTGAAGGTGACACAAAACTGCAGCATTAGCTGAGCATGTTTGTGGATGGATAGGCACTGGTTGATGAGATAGGAGGGTTGTCGTGGTGATATGGAAGAGGGGACATAATGAGATGCTAAGTTGGCAGGACTACATCATTGCAGCTGAGGCTCATTACTTTCAGTTGTGTTTTGTCTTTCAAGAGGGTGTGATTTCACCCTCGATGACTTCCCCTCTTTTCACTCTTGCTACTTGGCAACTGTCTTCTACTATTTCTAATCTGTTACTTTAATACTCGTTGTGACCTCTGTTCATCCGTCTATTTCCTTCTTCAGGCCATGAAAGGAAGCTCTGGCTGGCAAGTGGCCGAAAAAAGGAAATATCTTTGTTATTTTTAGCACTTATGATGAAGTCTACACTAGCGATGTCAAATCCTTTTTGACACAAGAGTGTAATCAGGTTGTGGATAGACTGGAGAACAGGAAACTGGCTGCTGCTAAGCCTTTAAATTTGAAAGTGCTATTGAATTGCAATACAGACACTACGTGACCCAGACAGGACAAGGTGCCCCTAGAGCAGAAGAGGGATTTTGGTAAAGCAAATCAAGTCACTAGAGGCAACAATCCCTCAGCTTGTGTTCTCTGTGACCTAAACCTCTCTATTCTGGGATTATTTTTAGATATGACAGCCGAGCAGTAATCCTGTCCTGGCAACATGATCATAAGACACTTAGAAAGAAAAAGAGTTCATACATGTCATCAGCAAAATCCTCTTATATTCTGATTCACTTACTAGTTAAAGGCCATGTGTTCTGGCAAAAAAATAAGTCCGGCTTGAGTACCAGAATATGTATTCTTTTGCGTCGTATATAAAGTCCAACACAATTAACCAACATGTCTTTCAAATCGAC
>CAKLIZ010003729.1:0-15625 GCA_922035795.1 Oreochromis mossambicus | reverse complement strand
ATCCACTTCCTGGTGGTTCAGGCCAAAGTGAAGAAGGTCAAGTATGAAGGAGGAGCTGAGACAGATCCACACTGGAGTCCAGAGAGCAGGAAGATGATGGAGTCTCTGGGAAAACTGGCTTTTGATCAGCTGCAGAAAGGAAACCTGATCTTCTATGAATCAGACCTGACAGAGTGTGGCATCGATATCAGAGCAGCCTCAGTGTACTCAGGAGTGTTCACACAGATCTTTAAAGAGGAGAGAGGACTGTACCAGGACAAGGTGTTCTGCTTCATCCATCTGAGTGTTCAGGAGTTTCTGGCTGCTCTTCATGTCCATCTGACCTTCATCAACTCTGGAAAAAATCTGCTGGAAGAACAACAAACAACCTCCAAGGAGTCTGAAACAGGAGAATCTGCAGAGAAACACTTCTACCAGAGTGCTGTGAACAAGGCCTTACAGAGTCCAAATGGACACCTGGACTTGTTCCTCCGCTTCCTCCTGGGTCTTTCTCTGGAGACCAATCAGACTCTCCTGCGAGGTCTGCTGACACAGACAGGAAGTAGCTCACTGACCAATCAGAAAACAGTCCAGTACATCAAGAAGAAGCTCAGCGAGAATCTGTCTGCAGAGAAAAGCATCAATCTGTTCCACTGTCTGAATGAACTGAATGATCGTTATCTAATGAATGAGATCAAATGGTCCCTGAGATCAGGAAGTCTCTCCACAGATAAACTGTCTCCTGCTCAGTGGTCAGCTCTGGTCTTCATCTTACTGTCATCAGAAGAAGATCTGGATGTGTTTGACCTAAAGAAATACTCTGCTTCAGAGGAGGCTCTTCTGAGGCTGCTGCCAGTGGTCAAAGCCTCCAACAAAGCTCTGTGAGTAAATCTGTGATCATTCCTTTATTTATAACATAGACAGTGTAATGTGTGATGGACCCTTTAAAACTTAAACATATTTATTTACATGATCATCAGCACTAAATACCGTATATTATAGTTAATGTTTGATAGCAGCAATAAATGTCAGAGTGTCTTAAACATATATGGGTGTCAGCTTTTATCAAAGTCATGTCCAGAATCATCCTGTAAGTAAAATTTATTTATACAGCAGCTTTCACAGGTCAAAAACCACAAAGTGCTTTACAATAGAAACACAGAAGATAAAAACATTAAACACAAACACTGAACATCATACAGCCTAAAACTAGTTAAAGGCCACTCTGAATACTAGAGTCTGAATAAATAAGTTAGTGGGACCAGTAACAGCCTTTAACTGGAAGATCTCAGATGTGAGAAGAGCTGTAGGATTGTAGAAAGTCAGAAATATAGACTGGGACTAAAAGTAAGGACTAAATCTTTAAATACAGCTTAAAATGAATTGGTTACCAGTGTGAAGAGATTAAACTGGAGTAATGTCCAGTCTGTTTCATGTGCTGGTTAAAAGCCTCGCAGCATCATTCTGTACTGACTGAAGACGTTCAAAGACTGTGATAGACCCATAGGTGATCAACCCCTTCATTCCTCCTCTGGTCTTATTGCTCTGCATCAGTGCTCAGCTGAAGATGAGTTCACTTCTATATGTTACAATCAGCATCACCAGTACAGTTCCAAGGATCTGCAGCTGCTCACAGATTCAATCATGCATCCTTGATTGTTTTTCAGTCTCTCTGGTCAGATGAAGTCATATTCTTTATGAATTAGCATAAGAAGTCAATTAAAATTCTAAGCAAATCAAGATAAGCGTTTATTCTTGTTTTACTAAATATATGAGTGAGAGGGACCTTTTTAGTCTAAAGTTATAATCATCTGCCACATTTCTAATCTCTTTACTACGTGGTATTCAAATTTCTGTTCCCCCACACTGAGTCTCTGTAACTTGTCGGAGAGTTCATTTAACTTGTAATTTGATAACAGTTTGTTATCAAATTACAGTTTTTCAAATTGTGTTTTTATTTTGTTTTTGTTGTTTAGGCTGAGTGTCCCTGATCTCTCAGAAAGAGGGTATGAAGCTCTGTCCTCAGTTCTCAGCTCCCAGTCTTCTACACTGATAGAGCTGGACTTAAGTAACAACAACCTGCAGCATCCAGCAGTGGAGTTTCTTTCTCCAGGACTGAGAAGTCCACACTGTAAACTGAATACTCTGAGGTGAGATCAAGTTATGTTGTGCTTTTCATCAATTGACAGAATTAACCAATAAGAATCCACTAAATGGGGAAAAAAGTCAATTCAACTTCTGTAATAGTTTTATGATAATTTAATGAGCAGATAGAGTTATTGATCAATATATCAGCTACTTTAGTGCTAATGCACTGCCCGGCACATGGAGCCCAATTGGCATTTGCAATAGAATACCAGAATTGATTAACCGTTGTCAGTTAACAAATGTCAGTGTCATCCATTGGTTGTCTCTTAGTAAAAAAAACAGGATTAATTGCTAAATCTAATGACTCTTTAGTGCACTTTCATTGCAATTTAACAACAGTGTTTGTTTAATGTTTATCTGTCATTTTTCAGACTGAGCCACTGTAACCTCTCAGAGAGAGGCTATGAAGCTCTGTCCTCAGCTCTCAGCTCCCAGTCCTCTAATCTGAGACAGCTAGACCTGAGTAACTCTGACCTGCAGGATTCAGGAGTGAAGTTTCTGTCTGCTGGAGTGAAGAGTCCACACTGTAAAATGGAAACTCTCAGGTCAGGATTTAAAAATTTTCCACTGATGATCATGTTAAACCTGATTTCAATTACTGCATAAACAGTAATGCTGGGCTTACACTGTGCGATTTTTGGCCCAATTTGAGCCGATTTTTGAGTTGTACAACCGTTTTGGCGATCAGCCCGATTTTGGCCTTCATTGTGCGTCGTGCATCGTGTAGTATACGTGGAGTAACAAGAAGCGATTAACACCTCACGACCAGCTCCCGATCATCAATTGCTTGGTTGTCATAAGGGTGTCACTGCAGCTTCTCACACTGCGCACGCGCAAACACAAATGTCAGCGAAAAAGACGGAGCAGCACGGCAGTGCAGCGTGTGATCTGGACACAAGCAATGGAGTCACAACTTGTAGAACTATGGCAAGCTCATCCGAGCCTTTTCGATGTGGCCTCACAAAATTATCACGACCACAACAACCGTGAAAATAGTTGGATTTACATTGCTGCTCAATCACAGCTGCCTGATCAATGTTTTTTATTAGCAATTTAGCAAAGTTGATGGTGGTGGTGTGCGTGTCTGTGTGAGTGAAAGACACAGAGGAAGAGCGAGCGACAGATTTTCTGTTATAACCTTCATTTTATGGACGCACAGTGTGAGCACTCAGGTCGCATCAGAACATCGGGCCGTATAGTGTGAGACCCTGCATCGTGACCTATGAACTTCTAACCCCTGCGAGTCAATCGTGCAGTTTGAGCAGAAGCTGAATAACGCCACTGAAAAAATCGCACAGTGTTTGCCCAGCATAACACTGTGCGATTTTAACTTGATTAAAAAAATGTCTTAGTGTAGAAATAAGTGCCTGGGGTTTTTAGTGATATTTGTTCACTTTCTGTCTTTCATTTGCAAGCGAAGTAGGCGGGCCCAGGTATGTACGTTCTTTTAGAGCAGAGCCACAGATTAAAAACGCCCAAGGCGAAGCGATCAAAGTCTGGCTGTACTTCACAGCAAAAGATGCAAACTCAGCAGCCTGCAACAAGTGCTTTAAGCTGATACTGTGCAAAGGAGGCAACACCTGGAATCTGATGAAACACCTGGCGACGCATAGCGTTTTTTTAAAAGCCGAGAAACGCGCCGTATTTGATAGCTTGCTGCGAGACCTCACACCAGCACATCTACTGGGGGTGTGGTGCCTGTTATCAGACCTGGAGTTAGCAACATCCCCCAAAAACCCGAGGAGTAGAGTCCTGGCCCCTAGCCCTGTCAGTGTAGCAGAAATGATGACGGATGATGATGGCAGCAGCAGCCGTTCTCCTCTGCGTGAGTAGCTTAATGTTGTTCATGTGTAATTCACGTTGAGTAGGCTAAATACGTTATTACATTAATGCATGTAAGGTGAACTAGCAAACACCATCATAGTTACATGCGGCTGTCTTCTTGTTTGATGGCAGATACTCCCTTCACCTTGGCCAAAAAGGCTAAAATGATCAAAGAAAAAGTGGGAAACAGTTAAACATGAGAGGTTTTTGGACAAAGTTTGTGTTTTTTCCAGTCAAGAGTGATACCATAAATCCCCTATAGCTGCAGAAAAGGCTAACATTGTTATCTTTTCACAAAAAACTGTCATGCGCCGCGGCGCGTACGCACAAAAGGATCCAAATGCAGACTCAGCGCTACAGAAAAGGCACTTTATTATAATAACGAAAGGCGACCCGGGAAACCTAGAGAGCAAACGAGGAACTGAAAAAACCCGGGGAGGAAACGACACGAGGAAGCCGGAATCGGGACCGTGGGAGGCTGCAAAAAAAAAGGGAGAAGATTACTGGGAAGCCGGGAAGCAGGAAAACACATTAGAACTTAGCGGGGAGGCGCGGGCTTACGATAGAGCGGGACCGTGGGAGCTCGGGGGGGTAGAGTGGCAGTCCGTGTGCAGGAAGTCCTGTGGAGCTAGTGGAAGAGCCAGGTGATGTACTGAGAGATCCAGTCGAGCAGGAGGACAGGCAGGTGACAGACGCTGAACGCCGAATCGAAACCTGGACATAAGTAGGCAGATTAGACACAGTTCCAACCAGAAATGATACGCGCTTTCGTGGGAGCCTAGTTACCACTTGTGATGTGATTACGGACTGGCATGGAGCATCCGTCAGCGCCGGGTGAAGTAGCCTCTCCTGTAATCACAGCGATGGAGAGCAGGTGTGCCGAGAATGGCCTAGCCCGGAGGGCGTGGCTATCTGCACATTCCACAGACACAGGACCACGGACCATGACAAAAACAGCTAAATATGAGAGGTTTTTGGACAAAGTGTGTGTTCTCCATTCTTTAAGCACCGGTTCGAGTACCGTTTAAGCACCGGCACTGTTTCAAAAGTACCGGTTTGGCACCGGTATCGGATAAAACCTAAACGATACCCATCCCTATTAGTGTCTGGGGTTTTTAGTTATATTTGTTCATTTTCTGTCTTTCATTTGCAATGAAATGTTCCATCTGCTCCTCCGAGTCCAAAATCTTTATTTTAGCAGTGCTTTATCCACCAAACCTTCTAGTTCGATTGCTGTATTCTGAAGGTTTTTACAGAGCTGTTTGTTCAGATATCAGAATTTGATTTTTAGAAAAATTTTGCAATAAAAATATGATCAATTGATTATTTCTGACTGAAAAGATAAAATATATATTTGGTCATAGTGATATGACTCATTGCCTCACTTAAACATAAAATGTAAACAAAATTTCAAAACAATAGATTAATTCAAAACAGAATTTGACTGTTGAGCTTAAAGTGAGCTTGAATGTTATTCACTCCCTGTTTTATTTTGGTAGTTATCGTCTCTGGTTTTTACTTAGTTTCAGCTGTAGAAGATTTTATTGAATGTTTGATTTGTCACTTTTTTTTAACTATAAAGCTGACTTATAAACAATTGCTAAAATGTATTTTCATTAAAATACCAAATAATTTATTACTTTATCATCTAATTGGATTATAATTCTGTAAATAAGGGTGATAGTGTGGCCTTTGTGGGTTGTCTTCAGGCACTCTTCCTCCCACAGTCCAAAAACATGAATGCAAGGTTAACTGGAGATGTGTGATTGTGAGCATAAATGTTTTTCTGTCTCTGTCTAGCTCTGTTTCTACCTGGCTACATCACCATGGTTACTGATACTGAACCAATAACCTGGTCTGGATCAGGTTATGTTCAGAGTTTTTGTTTAAAATCAACTAAGTGCCTCATGTTCATTTACAGAAAGCTTTAAGTGTGATATAGATTCAGTCATATGTTACTAATATTACTTTTAACCTGAGTAGCGAAAGTCCGTGGTGATCTGAAAATAATGTGCCGGGAGTTGTGCCGTTCTCAGCAGCTTCAGTGACCCTCAAGCTCTTCGCTAGCTATCGAGCTGGTGGGTAACAGATGTCTCCGAAAACGTTTGCAAATATGCGATATCTTGACTGAAGAAGTCACTTGGATGAGTGACGAAACGTTTCTCCCACAAAACGCTACGTCCAGATGAACAGATTCAACTTTTGGAGATATGCGATATCTTGATAAACCAAGCAGATATTTGAAGTTTACACACCCACATTCTCGCCTGAAAATATGTTGAAAGTTTATTTTGTGACCCAGAAAGATTAATAAGAGTAATTTTACAACTTAGTAGTGGTCGCCATTACCAGAAATGGAGTTTGGCTGGGCCGCAATATGAATTCTGGGATATGATATGGTGGGCCATGAAGGACACACCCGACCCATCCTTCAAATTCGGGGAAAAGCAGGACACATTTGTCGGCTGCATTCGGAGGAGTCCACGAATTTGGACAGCCTTCGGTGCGTCGCTGTGACGTTATCGGTCTACAAATGCGTCCTCAGGAGGATGCAGCCCATGAATTTGGACACACCGAGCCTGCGTGCTGGTAGCACCTTAGCCACAGCTCGGGTGTGGAGGAGAAGCTGAAAAAGAAGGTTTTCTTGTGTGTAAGGAGGAAAAAAACTGAGAGGACTAAGTTAAAGAGAGGCTGGAGAGTAACACAGAGCAGCAATGAATGCTGCTCACACAGTTTAGACAGTTTAGCATCAAATGTTCGAGTGAGTTAGCTCCCAGCTAACTAGCAGAGCAGCTAACTAGCATAGCAGCTAACTAGCACACCAGCTAAGTAGCAAACCAGCTAACTGCACCCACAAGCTGCGACTGCGTCTTTCTAACAAGAGCATCAGACACTCAGACTCGTTTTCTTTGTGGATGATGATGTATTCTCACACTGATCCTTCATGATGATGCTGCCATTCACCCACTGCTCCTAGCAGTGTTGTCAACTCCTCAGTAAGGAAAATTGCAATTGGCTGTCCTAAAAGTCACTGGAAGTAGCTAAATGACGTCATCGCCTAATTTGGATAAATGTAACGTACGTTGTAGGAGAGAAAAATAACATCGTGGAAGAGACATAACGTGAGTAAAAAACGTCCTGGAATGCATTTAAATAAATAAATCATAGTTCTGTCTGTAACAATTACAACACTCTCACCACATTTGTTAACAATTCTCTCAACAAATGTGTTTTTCCTCGTTCTTTGTTATCCAGCTGAGACTTTGGGTATAAATGTGTCATAAACAGGATAAAGCAGTGCAGGTTCAATGTAATCAAACCTCAGACTGAGTCTCATCCCTATCTAAGAGATTTTCTTTCTTTTTCTCTGCAAAGCTAAGCTTGCAAACAGCACCATAGTTTGTCAATCCCAACCAATCAGAGCGCTCCTTATGTCACGTCACATGACTCATGTGTTTTCCTCTTTGATTAGCACCCAAAGAACTGAAGAAAGGCTAAAAGGACGTTCAGCCAATCAAATCCCTCCTAGGAACAGGAAGTGGAGCAGAGAAGGAGAATCACCAGTTTAAATGTCTGATTTTTAAACTGGTGACCCTCTAAAGAGGCTTTTATTGACTCTTTCTGTTTTCTTTACAGCTTTTTTCACCATTTAAACTGTTTAATATCAGATTTAGAAATAACGTTTGGACAGTTTTTTCTACATTTGCACTAAAATGTATAATGTATAGCATAAATAATGACTTTCTGACTTTACTTTGGACTAATGTAGGGGCGATCGTGGCTCAAGAGTTGGCAGTTCGCCTTGTAATCGAAAGGTTGCCTGTTCGAGCCCCGGCTCGGACAGTCTCGGTCGTTGTGTCCTTGGGCAAGACACTTCACCCGTTGCCTACTGGTGGTGGTCAGAGGGCCCGGTGGCGCCAGTGTTCAGCAGCCTCGCCTCTGTCAGTGCGCCCCAGGGTGGCTGTGGCTACAACGTAGCTTGCCATCACCAGTGTGTGTGAATGGGTGGATGACTGGATATGTAAAGCGCTTTGGGGTCCTTAGGGACTAGTAAAAGCGCTATATAAATACAGACCATTTACCATTTTACCATTTAATGTAACGACTCAGCCTGTCTATGTTGGACTTGGTGTGGCAGCAGCTCCCAGTTTGAGTTCAGGAGACAGAGACCCTCTCTACTTTGAAGATCAGCTTCAAACTTTTCTTTTTGATAAGGCTTATAGTTCGAGCTGGATCAGGTGACCCTGAACCATCCCTTAGTTATGCTGCTATAGGCTCAGGCTGTTGGTGGACTTCCCATGATGCTCTGCTTTCTTCTCCACTCCCCTCTTTTCACTCCTGATGCTTTTATATGTCACTACTGCATGTCCTTAACTTTTGTCTTCTCTCTCCTTAGTTTGCGTTTTGTTCTTGTCTCTCTGAGCTCATCTCTTCTTTTTCCCCTCGCCCTGCAAAATGGTAGCTCCTCCTCAGGTCTCTCTAATAATGGAGGCTGTTACCTTACACTGTTAAACAGCTTCAGATGACTGTTGTTGTCTGTTGGGTATTGTCACTTATAAATAAAGTTACATTGAATGGATGTAAATGGATAGATGTTATTGTGACATAGAGAAAACGATTGTTGACAGATAGATTGTTGTTTTGTGTGTCTGCAGTCTGTCAGGCTGTCTGATCACAGAGGAAGGCTGTACTTCTCTGGCCTCAGCTCTGAGCTCCAACCCCTCCCATCTGAGAGAGCTGGACCTGAGTTACAATCATCCAGGAGACTCAGGAATGAAGCTGCTGTCGGCTGCACTGAAGGAACCAGGCTGGAGACTGGACACTCTCAGGTATGAAGAATGCCTGATAGAGGAGGAAGAGTTGGAAACACTTCCTGTGTCTTTTACTCACTTCCTGTTTGCTTCCTGCAGACATGAACAATCACACATGCTGGAATATTTTCAGGGACAGACACACTAGTCTAGCTGGATAGTACATGGATATTTATGTAGGGGTCTCCAAGGAGTCTGTTTGCAGGAACATCTAGGTCACCGGTGTACCTGAGATAGATGCCAGTGTACCTAATAAAGTGTCAGCTAACATTTGGAAATGGAAACTTAATGAAAAACTCTACATTCAAAGCTGAATTCACAATAAATTTGTTCTCAAGTGCACATTTTTCTGTTATTGTTCTCAAACAACAGAATGAGAATGAAATATTGATTCTAACAGGGCCCATAAATAGCATTAGCTTAGTAGCATTAGCTTATCAGAGTTTCCATCATGGTCACACAAATCCTTAGCAGAGCAAAGTGGCCTACTTAGCAATAGCTGCTCAAGTTGTATAAAGCAAGGGAAAATAGTATTAGCATTAGCTGCTAATGGCAGCTTATTTAGCATAAACTCTTCACATCTTTATAATGCAAGGGAAAGGAGTCACTCATGGCAGCCTATTTAGCATTAACATCTCACATCATTATAACACTAGAGAGAAGGGTATTAGCGTTACCTACTAATGCTTATTCACCTCAGATTAGCTTTAGCTGCTAATAGTAGCCTACTTAGCATTAACTCCTCACTAATATAATGCTAATTCACATCAAATTAGCATTAGCTGCTCATATTGTTTTAAGGAAAGAGAAAACGGTATTAGCATTAGCTGCTAATAATTATTCACCCCTAATTGGAATAGGCTGCTAAAAAAAAGCAGCCTACTTAGCATTAACTCCTCACATTGTTGTTACCCAACAGAAAAGAGTATTAGTATTAGCTACTATCATTTTTAATAAGTAAGAGAAAACAGTGTTAGCATTATTGAATAATGCTAATTCACATTAAATTAGCATTAGCTATTTACAACAGCGTACTTAGAATTAGCCGCTCATATTGTTAAAAAGTAAGGGAAAACAGTATTAGCATTAGCACATAATGCTAATTCACGTCAAAGTAGCATTAGTTAATAACGGCAGCCTACTTAGCATTAACTGCTCACTAATATAATGCTAATTCACATCAAATTCGCAATAGTTAATAATAGTAGACTTCGTATCATTAGCTGCTGTATTCTTACAAAGTAAAGGAAAAAAGTATCAGCATTAGCTGCTAATGCTTTGTCATCTAAAATATAAATTAGCCACTAATGGCATCTTATTTAGCATTAACTCTTCACATCGCAGGGGAAAAGTTAAAATTGAATGAAAAAAAGTGTTCACATTAGCTACTCGTATTGTTAAAAAGTAAGAAAAAATATTGTTGGCATCAACGGATAATGCTAATTCACCTCAAATTAGTATTAGCTAATAACGGCAACCTACTTAGCATTGGCTGGTCACATTGTTATAAAGCAAGAAAATATGGTATTACCATTAGATGCCAATTCCTATTCACCTAAAATTAGCATTAGCCACTAATGGCAGTCTGCTTAGCATTAACTCCTCACTAATATAATGCTAATTCACGTGAAATTAGCATTAGCCTACCTAGCACTAGCTGCTCACATTGTTAAAAAGGGAAGACGATATTAGCATTAGCTGGTAATAATTATTCACCCCCAATTAGAATTAGCCGCTAATGGCAGTATACTTAGCATTAACTCCTCACAATGCTATAATGCAAGTGAAAAGTGACAGCATTATCAGATAATGCTAACTCACATCAAATTAGCATTAGCTAATAACAGCAGCCTTCTTAGCATTAGCTGCTCAGATTGTTGTAATGCTGGGTAAAAGAGTGTTACCATTAGCCGTTCACATTGTTATAAAGTAAGGGAAAACAGTGTTAGCATTAGCGTATAATTTTAATTCACATCAAATTAGCATTAGCTGCTAACATCAGCCTTTATAGCACTAGCTGCTCACATTGATATAGGAAAAGGGAAAACAATATTAGCATTAGCCGGTAATAATTATTCACCCCTAATTAGAATTAGCCGCTAATGGCAGCCTACTTAGCATTAACCCCTCACATTGTTATAAAGCATGTGAAAAGTGACAGCATTATCAGATAACTTCACATTTGTATTAGCTAATAACAGCAGCCTTCTTAGCATTAGCTGCTCACATTGTTATAATGCAAGGGAAAAGATTTATCATTAACGGATGATGCTAATTCACATCAAATTAGAAATAGTTAATAATGGTAACCTACTCAGTATTAGCTGCTCACATTGTTAAAATTGAAGGAAAAATAGTATCAAATTAGCATTAGCTGCTAGCATCAGCCCACCTAGCACTAGCTGCTCACATTGTTAAAAGGGAAGAGAAGACGATATTAGCATTAGCCGGTAATAATTATTCACCCCTAATTAGAATTATCCGCTAATGGCAGCCTACTTAGCATTAACCCCTCACATTGGAAAAGATTTAGCATTAACGGATGATGCTAATTCACATCAAATTAGCAATAGTTAATAACGGTAACCTACTCAGTATTAGCTGCTCACAAAGAAAAGAATTAGCATTATCGAATAATGTTTACTTTGGCCCACTGGAAAAGTTCAGAACTCTGTTTGCTAAAGATTTAGGAGTGTTTCTCGATAGCTCTTTCTCATTTCAGAAACAAATGATTTCTGTTATTAAATCCAGCTGTAAGTTTTATATTGTTGATTGTCATTTATGCTTAGAAATATTTACTCATATATGCTTAGAGCAGGGGTGTCAAACTCAATCGCACAGGGGGCCAAAACTCAAGGCACACTTTAGGTCACGGGCCAAACAAGATAAACATTTATTGAACACACTAAAACAATGTTTTTTAAACATAAATATGAATAAAAACAGACAAGAATATTATTCCATATTAAATAAACTTAAAAAAAATAAATTTTAACTTTAAATATTTTGTTCTTCTTAAAAATATATCCTGTCAAAATTGTGCAAGTTAGAAATATGAACATGCTGCCAAAAACCTCAGAAAGAATAAATGAAAGCAAACACAAAGTTGGAGCTGCATGTAGACGGAGCTGGGGCATTGCTTGCTGATTTGGCTCCTCTGCTACAATAAAACTTGTTTTCACAACAGCTTCACTTTGTGATTTTGCTCTGGTGAAAAAGGTCTGCTGAAATGTCAGATTCTTCTTTAGCTCTTCTACTTTCTGTAGTTTCTGCATTTAGGTTTTTCAGCTTATCCTGTGTAACGTGCGGTGGAGATGAAGCCAGCCGCGGAGGTGTGCAGGTGGATAGCGAATGAGCAACAGCTTCTGACTTTCCAAAAGTACTCATTTATTTACAATATCAAAAATAAAAGTGCCACCTCTACCACACATTACTAAAGAGCACACTAGTCTGCGTACACACGGGAGCATCCATTACAGGGAGAGTACGAAGAAGGGGGTGACACACCAGTCATGAGACAGAAGGCGCCGCCATGTGGTGATACACTGCATTACAACAGCAACTGTTACATAGTCCCCCCTGGTGAGAAAAAGGCTGTCCTCAGCCGTACACAGCTAAAAAAGCACACACCACTCCTAACAGAACCCTATACATAGAGGTTACAGCTAAGATCGGCACACACACAGGGCAAAAGACCACTTAAAAATGAAATTGGTGAAAATAAGACGAATATGTACAGTGGAAAATCCGTTTTCTTTGTTTTTTCACTTTTTTTTCAGTAAATGCCAAGAATGAACCTTAACGCACTAAACAGCCATAAAACTGGATTAAGAGCAAACAGAAACATCTACATATCATGACTCAAAATAGCAATGCAACAAGACAGCATCAAACAGGTTTAACCAAAACATTTCACTTCAGATCAGGCCTGGTTGTGTGAAAATCATTAGTCCATCTTTTGTTGTTCCAGCCAGACGTAATTCTGGGGCAACGTCTGGGCCTGAGATTGTAATGTCCACCAGCAGCTGGGTGCTGGACAGAAAGACTGTCTGAAACAGCGCCCACACCAGAAGAAGAGTCAATGTCCGGTAAATCAAAGCGGAATGGCTCAGAGTCAATGTCAGTGACTGCAGGGGGGCCAGGGTGGGCCTGAGACTCAGAGTTCCCTGTGATCTCTCTCCCAGCAGGAGATGAAACAGAATGTTCTTTGGAAGTGAGAGAGTCCCAGGTATGGAACGGTTGCATGTTCAAAACATGGTAAACACCTGCATCCACACCGGAGTCCACCCAAGCGAGCCTGTAATTAACGTCACTGAGTCTCTGGGATACACACTGTCCCTCAAACAGTGGTGCAAGTTTAGCAGTAAAGTTAGACTGAGCGTCTGACCTGGGGTGCGTCTTAACTCTCACAAGGTCACCAACACGAAACGTGGCATGTCGATGTCTCAAGTCATAGTAATGTTTTTGTCTGTCATGATTATAGTTCAGAGCTGCTTTGGCGTGGTCGTGAGCTTCCTGCAGGGAGGCTCTCAGAGTCTCAGGGTAAGGTACACCCGGTTCATCAACACCTGCTGTAGAAGGCTGAGTGATAAAGTCAAGCGGTGTGTCTAACTCACAACCATAAAGCATCATGGCAGGAGTCATACCTGTACTGTCATGGGGGGCAGTACGCAGAGCAAAGCAAATCTGAGGGAGAAACTTGTCCCATGATGTGTGTTTATCACCCACATAAGCGCGGATTGCGGTTTTCAGAGTCTGGTTGACACGTTCAGTAGCATTCGTCTGAGGGTGATAAGCTGTAGTGAGTCTGTGCACAGAGCCTAAGGCAGAAACAACATGTTCAAAAAGCTCACTCACAAAAGGAGACCCTCTGTCAGAAATCAGGTAAGTGGGTGTACCATGTCTAGCAAAAATGTCAGTGACAAATTTACCAGCTGCTGCCTGAGATGTAGCTTCTTTGACAGCACTGGCTTCGACCCATTTAGTCAAATAGTAAACAAACACGATCAAATATGCATTACCAGCGGGGGTGCGGGGCAGTGGTCCAACAAAATCCACTCCAACATACTCCCAGGGTTTCTGGGGGACAATGGGAACCATAAGACCGGCTGCTTTTTTCTGACTTGGCTTGGTTAGTTGGCACACTGAGCTTGAAGTCACATAGCGCTTCACATCAGCAGCCATTTTGGGCCAAAAGAACCTAAAGCACAGTCTAGCCAGTGTCTTAGAAACACCCAAGTGACCTGCTGTGGGGTGGTCGTGGTAATAGTCCAGCAAGGTGCCTCTCATGGAAGTAGGGGCAAACAGTTTCAGCTCTTTCAAAGGGTGCAAAGCACATGTGGACTTGGGGTCTCTGTGATACAAAAGAGAGTCATACACAACATACTGCAACAAGGTGGCACTGTCTGAGCTGTTCAGAGAGTCTGCTTCAATGTCTCTGAGGAGTGGACCTGTGACGTGATCATCTAGCTGCAGCTGTCTCAGTTGTGAATGGTCAGCCAGAATGACGGGGGCAGAGTACGAATGTCCAGGCTGCCCATGACAGCATGATCTGGTAAAAGATCCATCGGCCTGTCAGAGGTCAGAGGCAAAGGGTTGCGTGACAGTGCATCGGGAACTTTGTTTTGTGCACCAGGTTTGTGCACTATTGCGAAATCAAAGTCCTGCAAACAAAGTGACCAGCGGGCGAGTCGGCCCGTTGGGTTTTGACGAGACATGAGCCACCTGAGACTGTTGTGGTCAGTGAAGATACTAACATGAACACCTTCAACATATGGGCGGAAGTGTTCCAGGGCCCATATCACAGCAAGGCACTCCTTCTCTGAAGTGCAGTAGGGGAGTTCAGCTTCGTGAGGGGAGCGACTAGCAAAAGCCACAACATACTCACGACCCTTGTCATCCTTTTGCATCAACGCTGCCCCAAGACCAATGTCACATGCATCGGCGTGAATTGAAAAGGGACGGTTGAAGTCTGGAAATGACAGGATCGGGGCTGATGTGACATGGTCTTTCTAAGTGTCCATGGCTCTTTGACAGCTGTCGTCCCAGTGGAAAGCATTGTCCTTTCTGGTGATGGCATGAAGAGGTTCAGCATGGCGGGAATAATTCTGAATGAAGTGCCGATAATAGCCAGTAGCCAAGGAACTGACGAACGTGTTTCACCGAGGTTGGGGTATCGAACTCCTTGACCGCCTTTACTTTGTCTGGATCGGGTTTAACACCTGACGATGTGATGCGGTACCCGAGAAAGGTGAATTCATCGAGGCAGAATTGGGACTTTTTGAGCTTCAGGGACAAGCCAGGAGCCTGGAGTCTGCCCAGCACCTCCTCAAGATCCACCAAGTGCCATTCAAAGGTAGGTGAGGCGATAACAATGTCATCCAGGTAGACTGCGCACGTTTTGTAAATGAGGCCAGCAAGCACAGAGTTCATGAGCCTCTGAAAAGTTGCAGGCACGTTGCAGAGCCGAAAGGGCAGCACCCGAAACTGACATTTTGTCTCGTAGTGCCATCTTAGATTAAATTCCTTAATTACAGCCACATTAGCTCTACTACTAAGACACACGGGTTTACCAGCAATGTCTGAAGGAACGGCACTGTCACAGGTCTCTCTCAAACTGTGATCTCGAGATCATAGTTTGATCTCGTGCATGAGATCAAAGAGCTCTGCTTGGTGCTTTTTGCTGTTGTAGTAGAATTGTCTGGTTCCAGCGGTGGCTCTGTGCTAGACGACCCATCACCTTTTCCTTTTGCTTTTTCCAGCTTTTTCCACTGGTCACATCAGGTCGTCACCAACACTCGACATTTTTAAAACCCAGTTGGAAACACATTTGTACTCTGTAGCTTTCAATTCTGACGAGTCTT
>CAKLIZ010003725.1:4965-15631 GCA_922035795.1 Oreochromis mossambicus | reverse complement strand
ACACCACGAAACAAACGATAGCGTAAAATGAAACGATAGACGTTTTTATATCATCATCCGATATATATCGTTATATCGAACAGCCCTAGTTAACAGTTTGTCTTTATATTTCTAATGAATAAAAGCTTCTTAATATAAAGAAAATATTGCATACAGTTAATCATAAAAACCTAAATGTGTACTACAAAATAAATATACTTCTACTATATTTATTTAATGGTACTGACAAGTCGAGGTGAGATTTTTAATTGTTCTAAAAGAACATATAAGATGTCTCTGCTCCAGTTTTCATGATTGACATTTCATGATTTTATTTGGATAACACTTAGCACTAACTAGCTAGCATTAGCCAATAGCTTAGCATTGACCTCTCACCCAAGTACAGTCACTTCTAAGTACGATGGTCCCCATTGAAGCTAAAATTAAACCTTTAAACGGTTCACTAATCATTAGCATACTGTTGTTCCATTTGACTTCAGCCATCTTTTATATACAGTTTATAGTCCCAGACTACACAGATGAACGAGCTCTGGTCACCTGCTGATGAATTTTCTGCACTCATGCTCCGATCAGTGTGTGTTTGTCTCTGTAACAGCGTCACTTACTCCTTTTCTGCCTTCATCATCAATGAGACCACCAGCGGGAGCTCTCGTTAAAACCATCCCCTCCCTTTGTGGCTGTTCCTTTCCTTTTATTTTATTTTTTGTACCAGCATCTATTGTTACAACATGAGTTTGACCTTTTTCATGTTTTGCACCGTCATGTTACCCTGTGAAGCATCAGGGTGAAATGAAGGTTTAAACACACCATTAATAGTAATAATAATAGTATATTATAGTAATAATAATCAAAACTTTTCTTAAACCAACACCTGAATGTTTAAATTAGCAAAGTTTTAACTGACAAAGATGAAGCTCACTGACCTTGGTTTGTCGTGTAGATCAGCAGAGAGGTCAGGACTGAAGTGAAATGATATTTGGGTTAGTTTTTAGTTTGAGAGGTTTAACAAAGTGATCAGAGAGCAAAGTGAAAAAAACACTGAAGAAAAACCAGCAGAGGAAGGAGAAAAAGTGCTGAAAACAGAGAACTGATTCAAATGTGAAGAAAATTTAAATACAATTTCAACGATTGCATTAAAATTAAAAACATGCAAACTTCCTGCAAGAGTATCATCACAGCCTTTCTGAGTAAGTCTCACAAATTAATCGTAATGGAGCCAAACATCCCTTAAAGCATACTTCGGAGAAATGTTTTTGTTCCCTTTTGCACGTATCTTTAACTAAACGTTGTAGAAACAGAGTGAACTTACAGAGCAGCCGCAGCACAGAAACTTCCCCCATCTTCACACTTGGTAAGTTAAAAGTTTATAAGTGATCAGTTTCTATGCACACCCTCCTCTTCCTCCTCCCTCTGTGACTGTGGTTTCCTCTTCACTCATCAGTATGAGGCTTTTCTATTAAATCCTAGCTCTAATATCTAATATGAAGTAAATATGAATGTGATTTTATTAACCATGAGTTCTGTGATTCCCTTTCATGGGGAAGAATCACAGAGCTTTAATGGACAATGATTGATGAGGTGATGACCTGTTATGTCAGAACATTAGGTTTTGTTTTCCTGTTAGTGAGAGCAGTTCACATGAAAGGAAGTGAGATGGAGGTGGCGTTGTGCTTCTCTCTGTTTTAACCACAATCGGGTGGTCAAACTTATACACAAACACAGTGTTTTTTTGGTTTCTTTTTCCCAGCTTTAAGGATCTGAGCAGACCTGCAGCATCGTGATGCATCTAGTTATTGCACTTAGTGTAACTATGACTCAAAGGAAGCAGTAACATATCTACAGGGAGTCTAATACAGCTGTGATTATCATCTGCCTTTTAACACTTAAAATATGACTGTCACACATCTGTAGTGTTCTTGTGAGCAGGAAAACAATGGTTTTGCAGCTGGAGAAGACAAATGTGTGTCTTTGTCCTGTCTCCCTCCCCTCACCCCCAAACAGTCGCACAAAATAGCTGTCACTGAGTGTGAGTCTGTCAGGTATTTCTTCCTGTTAAAAGGTAATGTTTCCTTCCCACTGTTGCCAAGTGCTTGTTCACAGGGGGTTGGGCTGGGTTGTATTATTGTACAGTCTTTACCTTACCTTACCTTGCATGTTCCTCGTCAGTCCGTCATATAAAGTCTGTGTGTAAGTCTCTCGTGTGCTTTATGTCTCCAAGTTCTGTCATCAGGCTCGGTTGCCATGTCTGTGTCCTGTTATGTGTCTTATTTTATTTTTAAGAGGTCTAGTTTCCCATGATGTGTTTATTTTCACTTCCCCTGTGGCATTATTATGTTCATTTGTATCACATGGCACATTGTTGTTATTACATGGCTTGATTAAGGTACACATTAGGCTGAAGTCTGGGGCCAGAGCTGAAACTGTTCTGGGCCAGTGTGTCTGCAACTGGCCTTGTGCACCGCGGGCAAACCAGATCTGGGCCACCAAAGGGCCGTCATTCTTTGCGGTATGTGGGCCATGTGTAGGCACATTGTGTGGGCCAGAATCAGCTCATACTAATTTTGCTATGTGGGATGAAAAATATTTCAGCCCTTCCATCTGAAAAAAGTAGCAAAACACAGCACACATGCTTCATGTAGAGAAACAGAACAATAATACTGTGAGGTTAAACACCTGTGAGGGGCGGTACCCGAAACTGGATTAAAACTACCTTGAAACTGAAAAGGATAGGAACGCCATCAGTTACTGAACACTGTCGGGATACTGTTGGAGAGGAAGCTGATCAGGATCCTCTACTATGGAGCAAGTTCAGCATAAACCAGTTCAGCATAGCTCTGTATGATGTTTTTCACTCAGTCTCACAAAAACAATGCTTTGTAGAGGGTGTGAATTTACTAGCATCTCTTCAAAAGTGGCCTGAGCTCTACAGATGGTGCTTGGCTGCATCTACTGACCCATGGAGAGAGACGGTTGTCAGTAAAACTCAGAGATTTGTGGCTCTTGTGGCTCTTGTGGTCCTCGATAAGAGACAGGGTGAGACTTTATAATCTTATTACAGCATCCATACCTGTGTAAGGAGGGGTTACATCACATGTTTGTTTTCTTCCAATAACCATAAGGCAGCATGTGCCTTTCATAGGTTTACATAAATGTAAATTTCTTATTAAATAGCTGTGTTCTCCTGCTCTTTCTGCAGACCAGCTGGTGCCACAGGAGTGAGGAGGCCTCACCTTTGTGCCTCAAGGAATCAACAAGAGTCATCAGTGCCTCAAAGTTTAATGGTGCGTTGTTGTATATTTGAGCTACTAAACAAGCCACACACAGAGCACTAACTAGGCTAAATGTGTTGCAGCATATTATATTGCAGTACCTGGATAGCTCGACCTAGCCAAAACAAATCCTCTTTATTTTTATTATTAAAATAAATATTATTGCTTTGGCTCACTGACGTCATCTTACCTGTTCTTCTCTGTGCAGGAAATCGGGACCCACTGAGAGAGAGGATTCCTGTGGACCTGCCTGAACTGAAGGTTTGGATTCACTAACTGGAAATCCCTCTTTTGTCACATTCTGTTGTTACTTCACTGTTAATAAACACACTGGAGTCTCTGTTAGTCCAGTGGTCTTTCATCAATGGATAAACTCATAAACCCAGATTTGCAATATCTCATCGACTCCAGCTTTTAGTATTCTATCCTGTGGTGTTTTGTGATGTGCATGTTTATTTGAATTGTTTTTTTCTGTAACACATCTGAGCCTATTTGTTTTTGTTTTATATTTTGAAAATTTAAAAATAAAAAAAATAATAAAAAAATATGCTGATGTTGATCAATGGTCCTGAGAATTTGCATATTATTTATTAAGGAACTGACCTCACAGCCCATTGTTCCTTCAGTGGGCTGGTTTCAGTCATTATGCAAATGTACTGTTTATAAGGTTTGGGGAAACCTGCAGTCAGCTGAGACTGAAGAAGTCACTTGGATGAGTGACGAAACGTTTCTCCCACAAAACGCTACGTCCAGATGAACAGAATCAACTTTTAGGATGTGGTCCCAGTTAGTGTCAAAATATCAGGTTGGGCGAGTCTTTTTTATAAAATAAATGTGTCCCGTAGTCTAAGAGTGAGTGAAAACAGTTCTGCTGTAATACATCAGTATTGTCAGTAGATGGAAGCAGAGTTTACATGAGAAATAAGGTCATTTACAACATCACTGACTTTTTAGAGTCTGTTTGTGCTGATTCAGGATGAGAAGATGGAAAAATGATTCCGAGGTCCAGTCTTACTTACACGATCAGGAATTTACAGATATTGGAAAATATAAAAAAAGAAAAGAGAAAAAGGTAAAAAGGAAACATATTTTATTTTATCAAAATAAAACAGGATGTGGCATGAGTTTGACTTCCTTTGCACAGCGGCTGTGGCATGCGAGACCTGTGTAGTTATTTCTCACTGATAGCATTTGGAGCCTTGCTAAATAAAAAGATCAGTATTAATGAACTGTGAAATAGTTTGGGTGCAGTGTATTTTTTGCATACAAGTGCAATAGGATAGTTTTAGTGTTTTGCTTTTCACAACTTGAGTATGAAGTTATACAAAATGCAGCAAGACATTAACAAAACTGTTTTATTGATTATAAAATAGACTATATCAGATTCATATCAGTATCAGCAGATATCCAAATTTATGATATTGGTATCGGTATCAAACATAAATAAGTGGGTTCGTGTGTTACACCCCTGAAATAGGTTTAAGCTACAAACCTATCAACCTACTTCCTGTATTAAATAGTTATTTGCAAAACGTTGTGGAAAACCACAGAGCAGGCACGTACAGGGCACCTGCAGGTAAATGAACATCAAATCTCTCAGACTCAAATCTGTATTATACTTTTAGTCTTAAGAACATATGCTGTATATTTATCACCCTTATGATAAAACCCATGTCAGCCATTGGTTTATGGATTTTGTATTTAGAAGCCTCAACATTTGCTTTATTGCTATTCCAATGTCTTTTTGTGAGCCTTTTGGGACCATATTAGGATGAGGGATCAGAATCTGGAGTCGTGCACACTACTGTTTCATTTAGCGAGTATCTATAAGATTTGTACAGCAGATCCAAGTTGTGCCTTGAAAACAGGAAAGTCGTCTGCATAGAGGAGAACTTTAATAGTAGGCTTGTACAAAGTGAGGCTTTGTGCTCACATTTGCTGCAAACACTCGTTTTAATTCTGTTACCTTGTTTTGATGCAGAATTCACATGAAATCAGGGAAGAACTGGACTTGTTTTTTATAATTTGTTCTCGTGAATTGATTGTGTATCGCATACATTTGATTTGACTTTCTGCGAGACAACAGTCGTCCGCTGGCCAAAAAAGTTTTCCAAATACCTCCACGTGATCAAGCCTGGATTTAGAAAAGAATAGCAAAAAAATCTGCACCTCCTGCTTCACATGTAATTTGTGTTTGTGTGTTCAGAGGCGGCGGCGAGAGGGGAGACCTCGGCTCATCCAGCTGGAGAGCCTGACCAGGAGGAGTCTACATTAACTCTGCTCTTCCAGGGCACCCTGCAGACTCAGCTGCTGGCAACAGCGAGCGAGTGCGGCCGCCGCTGGGATGACGTGAACGCCAAACAGGAGTCCATCACAGGTCGACTGCAGGTATGCAAGTCACACCTGCAGGTGTAGCCTTGTTTTGATATGACGTATATTTGATATGATACATACGTCAGAGACGTATGTATCATACGTCTCTGACGTATGTCCTAAACTGGACTAACAAAGAACCAGGAGTCCAACATTAAACTTACCTTACACAACGTAAGTCTGAAGTTCATTGATAATTTTAATCAAAAACTTGTTGAAATATTTTTACTGAACATGCAAACATCTGCTGATGAAAATGTGTTGATTTATTGGTCTGTTATGAAGCAATTGCTATTTCTAATGTGTTTTATCACTTTCTGATGTTTTATTAATTAAACAATACATGTATTAATTGTTGTGTTATCTATATGTAACGGGTGTATTAAAAAATAATTTATATTTCACCAAAGATCCACCCTGCAGTGTTATTTTGCTTTGTCAGTATTGGTTATGTATATGTGTTTATTTATATATATTTATTTTCTGTATTTATATTTTGGGAGCTTTTATTTTGTTTGTCTGACCTTTGACTTCCCGCGAAGTCACTTCCTGTAGCTGCGCGCTATTTTCCTCAGTGGCCTAGAGGTCCTGCTGAGGAGAGGTGTTCATGCGGAAGTCCAGTAAAGTGAAGTCGCTGTACTGTTTTATTTTTATTTTAAACAGTTCTGGGAGAATAAATCCGCCCAGCTGGCAAAGTGAGAGCTGACTCCTCTGGTCATTCGCACAACACAATGCAGAGAACTAGCGGCACTCAGAGTTTAAGGCCAGACCGGCTACATATATATATATATATATATATATATATATATATATATATATATTTATAGTATAGTAACAATGTTTAATTATTACTGTTTAAATGACTAATATGTGACATTAGTAGTGATGTGGTGCTGAGGGTTAAAATGCCTTTTTGTCTTTTGGTATATTACGAAACGGCAATAACCCATTAATATATGTCTATGCTGTGCTCGTATTTATTTTACCCTACTCAAATTCAATTTATGATACATTTTATTTTGAAAGATTTAAAATGGTTCTTTAAAGAACCATTTTAAAAAAAGGTTCTTTGAAAAACCATTAAAGGTGCCCCAAAGAACCATTTCTTGATTTCTTCTGCAGAAAAGGCTAATATTGTTATGTTTTTACAAAAAAACAGCTAAACATAAGAGGTTTTTGGACAAAGTGTGTTCTCCATTCTTTAAGCACCGGTTCGAGCACTGTTTAAGCACCAGCACCATTTCAAAAGTACCGGTTTTCCTATTAGTAACACTGTTATTCCCATCACAGTTTATATGGCATCTATATATGTGTGCCTCTTCCTCGCAGCTCATCTGACTGTGAGTCGCAGCAGCTCTCAGTTCTTTAAAGGAGGTTTGGGACTCTGAGCTGTGAGGAGGACGACAGCTCTGCTGGATGGACTCTGAGGAGAAATACAAGTACACACTGAAAAAAAGGCTATGTTGGATTTACTTGAGTCAATAGTGGACATTGGTTGCACACAAATGTTTTGCTTTGGCAGAAACTTAAACAACTGAGTTAAATCAACACAACTTATTCATATTCAATAAACCTGTGCATTTTGTGTTCAGAAAACGCGATTGAAACATGTTTAGATGATGTAAGTTGAGCTCTTGGAATAATCCTTCGCAATTTTGTCATTTTATTTCAACACTATTCAATAACTTTTACCCCAATACTACTTGGTCACTTAAATACTGCATGTTGTGAGAGGCCTAGACTTCAGTGTAAAACTAGGTCGCAGGCTTACAGGAAACGGCATGCTTTTGCAGAGAATAGAAGCTGCAGGCAGAAAGTGAAACTAAGTAGAGCAGGGGTGTCCAAACTCCGGCCCGCGGGCCATTTTTAATTGGCCCGCAAGTAATTTTTTAAATAGAATAGAATATGGCCCGCACTTCAACTTTTGCTTGAGTGTATTGCACTTCTTAGTTTTAACACCAGGGGGAGCTACTGTTGATCAAGGCAGTTGCTCCACCAAAAAGGAGAATCACAGAAGAAATTTACCCCCAAGTTACTAAACATGGCAGAACCAAAGAAGCCAAAGGTAGAAAGTGAATGCAGAAAATTTCAGACACGGTGGGAGAGTGAATATTTCTTTAAAGAATTCAAGGGGAATGTCTACCCATATCACTTATGGGAAGGGTTGCCGCTATAAAAATGATGGTATTACCAAAAATAAATTATTTATTCTCAATGATCCCAACTAAACCGCCACAAGATTGGTTCAGATCTCTAGATTCATATATGTCCAAATTCCTTTGGAAAAATAAGCCACCACGTATAAGCTTAAAAACACTACAAAAGACCAAGGATAAAGGAGGATTAGAACTACCTAACTTTCAGCACTACTTCTTAGCCAACAGGCTTCAGTTTATCTCAGGATGGCTAAAACATATCCTCTTAGATGAACCTTGGCTAGATGTAGAGCAAGCACTTTGCAATAATCTAGAGATTTCAGATCTACCATTTATCAGCTCAAACATCCAACGACATGAATGCTTCAAAAGCATCAACATCAGCTCTTCTCTAACAGCATGGTGGGAGTTTCTGAAATTGACAGAGTCTTCATTAATCCCATGCAAACGTACACCCATTTGGAACAACCCTGACATATTACAAAACAATAATATGATAAACTTTACAGATTGGAGTGGTAAAGGAATCAAATATTTAGAACATATATTAGAAGGAACAGAATTTATTTCATTTGACAGACTAGTTACACAATATGGGATCAACAAGAAAAGATTTTTAGAGTATCAACAAATTAAATCCATAGTAAAAAAGAAACTTAAACCGGGCCAAGTTGAACTACAAACACCACCAAGTGTGGTTCAATTTCTTACTCTTAAAACCCCCAAATTACTGTCCAAAATATACAGAATCCTTTCTAAAACAGATGAATCAATATCACTTCCTATTGCAAAATGAGAAGCGGATTTATCAGTTAACTTAGATCAAAACTTCTGGTCTCAGATTTGCTTAAAAACCTTTCATCTAATTAGAAATCCCAGTCTTCAATTAATTCAATACAAAATACTACATAGAGTGCACTATACAGGTCATCGGATGTTCAAGATGGGCTTTACGTCTACCAACAACTGCTCACACTGCCAAACCAATTCACCGGACAATTATATCCACGCTCTTTGGTTCTGTCCACCAGTTCAGAAGTTTTGGCGCGAGATATGTGAAGACTTATTGAAGTGTCTGAAATGTAACATTCCAACTTCCCCTTTAGTGTGTTTGTTGGGCAGCTTAGATAATGTCACTACAGAAAAGAATATAGCCCATATGGTTTTCACTGCCCTATGCATAGCCAAGAAAACAGTCCTCATGAACTGGAAAAATAAAAATAATCTTAATTCTAACCAATATAGAAATTATCTATTAGATTACATTAGTCTTGATACAGCCTCTGCCACCACATCAGATCAATTGCTCTGGGCTACTTTGATCAGCTCCATCACCTAGTGGGGGTGAGGGGTCATAGTTTGGTCCCACCTTCACTGTTGTGATTGGTGTGGGGGTAGGGCCGGGCTTAGGGCGTCGGGGGGTTCCCCAGGAGCATCTTCCGGGGGGGGGGGCTCAACCGGGGGTAGCGGTCATGGCCAATTGGGGGCTCTGTTGGCTCTTAGGTGACGCTTTCCTCGTGGCTGCGTGCAGCGGCGCTAGAGGAGGGTCTGTGCTGACGGACGTGGGTTACTGACCTGGTAGCCTGGCTGCCCCTGGGTGGGTCCGGGACAGGTGTGAGGTTCTGGGGGCGCTCTGTCTCTGGGCTGGGACCCTAGCCGGGCCTCGGGGGCTTGGGTCCTGGTTGGTGTGTTGCCGGGGTTGTGGGCGGGTGGGTGTATGGGGGCCCGGCTCTGGCGCAGGGTGCCGCTGGTGCATCGAGCCACCTTGGGGGGCTCTTCAACTGGTGGGGGAGGTTGTTACACCTCGCAGGAGCTTTCCTCTCTTCAGGAACTCTCTGCAGGAGGGGGAGATACAGGAGAGGTGGACGAAGATCTCAGCCTGGACGTCTTTTGTCTTGTGTAGTCTGGAAGATGACCCCAACCGGTCGCAGCAGATGGCCGCCCCTCCCTGAGCCTGGTTCTGCCGGAGGTTTCTTCCTGTTAAAAGGGAGTTTTTCCTTCCCACTGTCGCCAAAGTGCTTGCTCATAGGGGGTCATATGATTGTTGGGTTTTTCTCTGTATTTATTATTGTGCTATCTACTGTACAATATAAAGCGCCTTGAGGCGACTTTGTTGTGATTTGGCGCTATATAAATAAAATTGAATTGAATTGAATTGAATTGGATGATGGGGTGGGTGCAGTTTTCTCTGTGGTGGGGTCAGGTGGACTGTCCCGGGCTCTGTGGGGCCGGGCTGCGCTGCTGCACTGGGCCCCAGTCCGGATGTGCCTGGGCCCCCTTTCCCTGGCGGGTTGTGGAGCATGGGGGTGCCTACTGGGGTCAGCAGGGGAGCTGGCCCCAGGGAGGGGTCACTTGCCCCTCCCTTCCTTCCCTCCCGATCTCCAGCTGCCTCCCTCTTCCTGCTCCACCACAATCACCCACACATGCAGGGCCTTGGGGTGGGGGTGTGTCACCAGGGTGCAGAGGAGGCATCCCCCCCCCTCTGTCCCCTTCTGGCTGCCTCTACCTCAATTTTATCCCACAACTTAGACATTCACATTACACTCTCATTACATATACATATAGGATCTTGGGGGTGGGCACGCCACACAGAATCCAAATTACCATCAGGGTGTACACCTCACCCCTGGCGTCGTTGCCCACCTCTCAATTTTAACTACACGTAGACATTGAGGGCTAGCAGGAGGGGCTATGCGCCTACCTGCTGCTCTGGCAGGTAGCTCCATGCCCTCCTGGGTTTCAAATGCACCTTAGAACAAACATACACCAACACTACATATGAGCGGGTGGAGCAAGGTTTGGAGTCTTCTCACACCCCCGTTCTCTGCGGCCTGTTGGAGCGGGGGGGGGGGGGGGGGGGGGGGGGGG
>CAKLIZ010003724.1:0-15635 GCA_922035795.1 Oreochromis mossambicus | reverse complement strand
AAACTTTTTGGACAAGTTGTCTGTATTCTTAAATACTTTAAAAAATTTATCTTTTTCTAAACAGCCCTCACCACTCCGCAGTCTTCCCCCCAGCCCACTGACAGCAGGCATCATAATGCCCCTCCCAGCTTCTGGCACCTTTCGCCACTCCGGCAGAACACTCCAAACGACACAGCTTTGCAATCTCCCCAGCATGCAGAGTCTGATGTCGAGGCCTTCCCTATAGATGGTATGCTTTTAAAATTGTTTTAAAGCTGAATCACAATGTCATTGTGCACTTATCTTCAAAACACCAGTTTATACTCCTGTTAAGGGAAAATCCCAAACAGAAGGCTGCCAAGTAAAACAGAGACACAGTGAGACAATATAATAAATCACATGTACATGGGTGAACGTCTCGAGAGAGAGTCACACCGTATGCTTCTTTATTGTAGGTTATATAGGCATGCGGTTTAACACAATCAGGGCAGAGGCAGTCTCCACCTATTCTCAGAATATAGATTGCTTGACAGACAAATGCATATCTTGTTAAAACATTCTGTTCATACTATACTAAACGTCTGCTTAAGTGGCACTTTCCGTTCCTCTTTACACAGGAACTTGTCTTCACAGGCATTTGATAAGCGTAGGCAAGGCTTCATGTTTATCAGGGTGAATCGTCATTCAGAGTTTACACAATCACAAGCAAAGCATATTTGAATAATAAACAAAATCTTTTCACAACTCCTGAATGTCATCTTGTTGTGATTTGTTTTTCTGTAGATTCCAGAGACTCTGTGAGGCCACTATTACAAGGCAAGTTCGAACATCTTGGAATTTCAGATTTTACATGGTATAAATGGTAAATGGCCTATATTTGTACAGTGCTTTAACTAGTCCCTAAGGACCCCAAAGCGCTTTACACATTCAGTCATCCACCCATTCACACACACATTCACGCACTGGTGATGGCAAGCTACATATACAAATATATATATGTGACAGGCAAAAACTAGCAAACACTTTTAGCAGTTAAAACAACTTATACTTGAATGCAGAATGTTACACCATCACTTATGGATATATTAGTTTTTCGCCTCTCACTGCTTAAGCCATTAATCTTTCTGGAATTGTTCTTTGAAACAGATGCGACCTCACAAAAGATGTTAACGATGCTGTCAGACCTGACCAGAGCAGTTAACGAACTCCGTGAGGAGGTCAGAGCCATCCGCAATACCGGCTCCAATGAATCAGTAGATGCTGGGGTACTCCCTTTTTTCCCTTTTTTCCACTCATAGCTCTTTGGGAATCAAATGCGGCAGTTTGCAGATTTACGCCTGGTGACTTTCATGTTTATCAGCCTAGGAGTTTACATACTTTCTCCCTGCTGAAGACAGACAACAAGAGCTTATTCATGTGCTCTAATTCACTTTTTTTTGTTTGTGTGTGTGTTTTTGTCCTAGATGGCCTGACGCAGCAGTTAGGGGCAAACTCTATGTCAGAGTTTGTCTTTGCACAGGCAGTGCAGAAATGGCTCCGATACGCCCCAGACCGTTTGGGTGGCGCAGGACGCACATCATCTGTCCCCATCCCAGAGTAAAAACTACAAAGGTATGTTAAAATATAAATGTAAATAATGTAGAAATGTAGAAAACTGTGTTTTAATAAAGTATTTAGCAAACGAAAACATGTCTATTGACCTTTTTTTGTTTAGTTTTCTCTGTTACATCACATGCAATGCTTTCTTATTTTAGGATATTAATATTGACATGTTACATTGTGAGACATTTGATTTTTATAAAGGGTGTCCAGTTTGAGGAATAAGTGCAATTATGTGTTTAGGTGGTTTAAGTATTGATGGAAACATGCAGTAGTTTAGTATTGGTTAAAATAACTATAAAGAAAGGTAGATTTCCAGTCATGATTTAACTGTTGTTTTAATAAAAAACAACTGTGCGAAAGAGGTGGAAGATCAACACCATAGCTCAACAGTGTTTCAATATCAGAATCTGACGTTGTTTCAATGTCAACAGCATTAGAAAATATACCGTCGAATCAATGTCAGGTTTCAACATTGATTCAACATCAAAACCTGACGTTGTTTCAACGTTAAAAATGGGTGCAAGAGTGACGTTAGGTCAACGTCACACTTCAACGTTGCTTCAATGACGTCGCCTGATATTGACTCAACATTGTTTCAATGTTTCCTTGCTATCTGGGCATGGACCAGGCTTTGCAATACACTGAAGATGTGGCGAACAAACATTCGATTGTGGATGAAGCAGTGGAAAATATTGAAGATATAGAAAATAAAGATGAGACTATCAACAAGGCAGAGGACAATGTAGAGGAATATTCGAGTAACAGCTTGGATGAAGATTTACCTCTGGATTTTAATAGTGATGACTTTTACATGGATAGTGAAGCGGATGAAGAACCAAACTGTGACTTTCCTGATGTGGAGTTAGAGCTGGGCGATATAAGATTTTTTCATATCATGATATGTTTTTTTCATTTCAGGCGATAACGATATATATCACGATATAAGCCAAATAACTATATTTGTAAGATTTAAATGTGCCGTTGCTCACAAGTAAAATGTGAAATAATCAGCAGCTTGTTTTGATTTAAATATTTATTTCCCATAATAAGTTCAACAGGGTAGATGTACTTAAGGAACATGAGACTTCAGTTTCAGATAAATAAAGGCAAATATTGCAAACTACACAAAGGGCAGCCGCTAAAGCGTTTAAGTTTCAAATAGAACAAACAAAACAGACCACTAAATTTTCAATTCCACTTAGAAACAAAATTTTAATTCTAAAAATAAATCTTAGTTTGTTTTACAGAAGAACAGACAAAATTGACGAACTTTTGTCAATATCAAATAAACTGAGAACTAAAAGGAAATTCTCAATCTCTCCTTGTTGTATAGCTTAGCTTTTCAAACAGTTTTAACAATTACTTTAGTCTGACAAAAGCTGAATGGCGAATTAGCGCTTTCAGTCAGAGATTGAGCATGCACCGCTTTATTGTATTTCCAGACTTGTGTAATGGAATTTCTTTCACCTATGTGTTAATCACGTTATTGTAATGCCTTGGTGATTTTAACATGTCTGACACTCATACTTAAGACAAATGGTAGGGGGTGTAGTAAGGATGTTGGGGGAAACAGGAACTCCAGAGGACCAGTCTTTTGTCTCTTCAAGGACTCTGGGAGGTAGCAAGGGAGTGTGAACCTTAAGGTGTGAAACAGCTGTGTACTGCCTTTTGTTCCTGGAGAAGGTATTTAACTGAGAGCCGTGCTAGGCTCAGGGAGACTCTGCTGACCCTGCCCCGTGGTCATGCAGGCTCTCCACCAAGCTTGGTTTTCTGTTCTGTGTGTGTTTTGATTAAAGAATGTTGGCTACCACTCACCGCTCATCTGCAGGCTTTATTTAAGTGGAAAACTTCCACAACAGAATGGCGCTGTGAGCAGGGTGGTCCGTGTGGTCGCTGAACAACGGTTCCGTGGACGGGCTGATCACCCCTGAGGAAAAAGGTACCTTTGTCCTCCCGGCTGTTGAAGCAAAGGAAATGGAGGAGTCACGGAGCCGTGTGTTTCAGTCACCACAGAGACCATCAACTTTGAGGGGACTCCTGCAGATGGGTGAGTTGTAGCTAACTTTGTATACAGTCATGGAGAGTTTTTTGTCTGGCCGAGCGGTGAAGTGCTTGCTGCTCCGGAGTTCGAGTCTCCGGAGGGAAAATCCTGGGGTTCGAGTCCCCAGGCTTGTGTTCGGTTCCGGTGTTGTGCAAAAGAAAAGCAGTTGTCTGCCAGAGTAATTGCAGAAACACCGGTCCATCACAGGGAACGGTGGTTCGAGTCCACCGTTGATAATCACGTCTGCACAATACAGTGTGTGGAGTGACGGTATTTTAGCACTTTTCTGCCGGTAAGGGAAGAAGGCCATTGCAGAGGACGCTCTGAATGTAAATATGGGATCTAGATCCAGTAGCAGCAGACGTTGCGCCGGGCGGCCAGGGACAAAACTCAATGTGTGACTGTATGTTAAGAACTGAGTACTTGTGTGGTGTGTAAGATTGCAGAGAATGGATGTGTGGGAAAAGTTGTTGTGTGTGTAAAAAAGAAAAAAAAAAAACAGTGAAAAATGGGGTTCAAAATGTTGAAAATGGGGAACAAAACAAGGAAAAGAAAAAAAAGAGAGGAGTGTAGAAATGTGTGTAAAAGTTGTTTTCAACTAGCGGGAGAGGGTGGTACTGCAGGCCACCAGCTCCCCTAGGGTGGACACACAAAAATTTCGCAGACTTGTTGATGAAAATAAGCAAAAAAGGAAAATAAGCAATAAAATAGGAAGAGAGTAGAACAACTACAATCTCTCTGGGTTTTTGAGAAAGGGGAGTTCAGAAACAGAGAGGGGAGACGTGTTGTTTTAAGCAGTGATAAGAATGATCAAAATGTCTCAGTGTGTCACTTGCAGGTGAAGAACAGATCCTGATCAATTTTCCACGTGCAGCAGTCGCAAGAAATTATAGGTCAACACCATTAGAAACACTCAAGCCAAGTTTTGGCTGAATTGTTTTACAGCTTAACTTCCATGTGTTTGTCACCCTGAGAACACAAGCTCCAAGAATCTCTCCCTGAAGACAAGAAATGCAGTTCCAGAACAATGAGATGGATCTCAAGAGCTCACAGCAGTGTCCTGAGCAGTGAAGAAAAGGCCCAGCAGCAGCAGCAGCTGTGCAAGACAGCGACAGCAAGGAGAAAAATGGCCTCATCATCACTGGATGGATGGATGTGCATTTAGAACGAGCTGCAACTTCACTGTGTGTGAATGGACCTTTGAAAAGACTGTCTGAGTTGGACATTTGCCACTTTTGGAGCAAAATGGCAAGATGAGACAGTGGAAAACACAGGACAAAGCTGAAAGACAACTGACTCACTGGACTGCTGCAAGGGGGGAGAGATGAGATGAGACCACAGTGGAAGGAGCAGGGGAGAACATGGAGGAAGGCTGTTTTAGTGTGGGAAATGAAATTTGGGTTTAGGAAACTGGGAAGAAAAACGACTGCCTTGCGTGGAGAATTGAAAAGTGTCTGGAGCACCGCAAAGAGGAGAGGTACACAAAAATTACACAAACAGAAAAATGCATGAATCCTACTAACACAAACACACATGCAATGAAGCTCATGAAGACCAAATAGCATTTTAAGCATGCATTGCTGTTACCATCATCTTGTCCGGTTCACTTAGTGGGTTAAGAAGTGATACATAGACTAGTGAACTAGTATTATTTTGGGGAAGGATGATTGAATTATTGCAGGGGTGAACAGAATGCTGCAGGGGGGTCAGATGAGTGGGGACTAATAGATTATTGAGTTTCTTGTTTCTGATGTGTGGGGGAGGTCTTATCATAACACACATCTGGTTACATGGGGGAAAACAAAAAAACTCATCATCTAATAGAATATTGTTGTGTGAGGTGTGTGACTGGTGGATGAAAGTTTTGGGGATTATGCATTTTCTTTTGGTACCACTTTTAACCTACCAATTAGTTGTGTTTTGATCTATCATTCTAAGAGAGCATGCTTAGACAACTTCTAAAAAAAGGCCTTCATATTTTTGATTTTTAACAGTGCACTGAGATTTTTGTTTGGCAATTTCCTCTTTTGAAGCAGGCCTGCAAGATCGGGATCGAAAGCGCTACACAACACATTGAACAATCGCAAGTGAGTTTCTCCAAAAATTAAAATGGGCTCGGGAGAAAGCCACTTATTTGGGACAATCAGAAAACAAGTCCCTGCCAAAAAGGATTCAGCGATCTAATCCAGTCTAAATTATTTTTCTTTTTTGAAATGACGTCATTGCTGGCAGTAGAAACTTATTGCGTCACGAGGTTCTACTGTCAGCAAATAAAAATGGGGACTGACTGGACTGACAAAAGCTTGACTGACTTGACACCAGTATGCAAGATTGCACCTCCACCTTGACCTGACAAAAGGGTGGATGTATGTATGTATGTTTCTTTTTACAGGAGCAGAAAGGTGACAGCAACAGGTTGCATGAGCTTTTGGGCCGTGCTGACTTAACCTTTTAACTGCCACTTTCTGTGTCTTTGAATTTACCAGCGGTGTGTTATTCATGACCTTGTATTGTTTACAGTGCAGAGGTCACTGTGAGAAAGTGTGCATACAGATGCGCTGCGCTAACATCAGTTTTTCCACAGCAGAGGTTTAATCTTGGGATCTAATCACATGATTTACAGCAGGACACACCACTGGCTAATGTTTTCTCTTATGACAGGGCCTGGAGTAAAACTACTCCAGGGGAGAAGCCCTGTGAATTTTTAAGAGACAATGTACAACTTCATTGTGCATGTCTAATTGTGCTAAGCTGACATAGGGCAAAAGAGGGTTTTCCGGGGAAGCGTTCATTTTTAAATTGCAGAGACCGTGACATGAGAGATATGGAAGAAGAGACTGAGGCGCAGATGCAGACCATGACTGGGAGAGAAGGCTTCAAGAGGACCAGTGAGAAGCAGGGACCATCTGCAGGACAACTGACAAACGACAGTGGGCTGCACCACTGGGCTTCCAAAGGATTGTCACGAGGAGATTTTGAACAGCAAAATCTTAAAATGAAAGAGTTTCGCCGTTGACGTTGAGGAAGACAACTAAGGTGTACGACGTGCTCTGCCTTAAATCTACAGCCGCGTTGGAACAGAAATCAAGGGATGAAGAGAGCGTGCCAAGCTCCAAAAGTGACAGCGCAGAGGGAGACCAGCGTTGGAATTATGACTCTGTAAACAGCACAGACACCAGGAGCCATGACGGTGACTGGGAATGACCACCTAATGCTGTTTCACTTTGCCATGCAAAGTACTTTGACACTCTGGAGAAGGCCTTTCCTCTGTATCATTGTTGTTGCCATTTGCATGTGAGAGCTTAGATTGTGGGGAGGATTAAAGATGAACAAAGGGTGGTGAGAGAACAGTGAAGTGAGGATACACAGTGTGAAACTCCTTTAAGTGTACAATAATGTTGATGTGATGTACAGAATGTCGGGAAAGAAATTCTGGTATTAATGTGATTCTTGATTTAAGAATCAAAGGGTGGGATTGTAATGGAATTTCTTTCACCTATGTGTTAATCACGTTATTGTAATGCCTTGGTGATTTTAGCATGTCTGACACTCATACTTAAGACAAATGGTAGGGGGTGTAGTAAGGATGTTGGGGAAAACAGGAACTCCAGAGGACCAGTCTTTTGTCTCTTCAAGGACTCTGGGAGGTAGCAAGGGAGTGTGAACTTTAAGGTGTGAAACAGCTGTGTACTGCCTTTTGTTCCTGGAGAAGGTATTTAACTGAGAGCCGTGCTAGGCTCAGGGAGACTCTGCTGACCCTGCCCCGTGGTCATGCAGGCTCTCCACCAAGCTTGGTTTTCTGTTCTGTGTGTGTTTTGATTAAAGAATGTTGGCTACCGCTCACCGCTCATCTGCAGGCTTTATTTAAGTGGAAAACTTCCACAACACTTGCTTTCGGCACAATTTACAGTGCGCGCTACTCTGTTTTTTGTCAGACTTGAAATAGCCGAAATACCTTCACACTACGGAACTTCTGTGGCCTTTCCGTTCGACAAGCTCTCCGGCATTGGAACCATCATCTGTTTTTTCTTCGGTAACCTTCGCTCACGCTCTCGGTTGATTTTTCTCTAGTCGGCGCACTCATTTCCTCCATTACCTGGGCAGCCCGGCTGGCTGCTTCCCAAACAAATACACATGTGCGCCTTGGCACTTGTGCTGTACCAGAATCAGAATACTTTATTGATCCCTGGGGGAAATTATTTTTTGTTACAGTGCTCCATTATTAACAAACATTAACAAGACAGACAATACGCTAACTAAGAATAGTACAATATATATATATATATATACATAAAGTCACTTATTAATAAATAGCTGAAAAAGAAAAAGAAACATGTGTAGCTGTAGCAGTAAACAGTGTGTTAAGTGTATGCGTTGTACAGGGAGATGGCCACAGGCAGGAATGATTTCCTGTGTCGTTCAGTGGTGCTTTTCGGTAATCTCAGTCTCTCACTGAACGTGCTCCTGTGACTGACCAGCATGTCATGGAGTGGGTGGGAGGTGTTATCCAACATTGTCTTTATCTTGGACAACATCCGCCTCTCCGACACCACCTTGAGGGAGTCCAGCTCCATCCCCACAACATTACTGGCCTTACGGATCAGTTTATTGAGTCTGTTGGCATCTGCTACCCTCAGCCTGCTCCCCCAGCATGCAACAGCATAGAGGATCGCACTGGCCACAACAGACTCGTAGAAAATCCTCAGCATTTTCTGGCAGATGTTGAAGGACCTCAGTCGCCTCAAAAAATAGAGACGACTCTGGCCCTTTCTGTAAAGTGCTGTGGTGTTTTTAGCCCAGTCCAGTTTATTGTCAATGTGTACTCCAAGGTATTTATAGTCCTCCACAATGTCAACATTGACCCCCCCGGATTGAAACAGGGGTCAAGTGTTTCCTGGTCTTCCTGAAGTCCACTATCAATTCCTTGGTCTTTGCCACGTTGAGCTGCAGATGATTCTGCTCACACCACGTGACAAAGGAGTCGACCACAGCCCGGTACTCTGTCTCATCATCCCTGCTGATGCATCCAACCACCGCAGAGTCATCAGAAAACTTCTAAAGATGGCAGGTCTCTGTGCAGTGGCTGAAGTCTGTGGTGTAGAGGGTAAAGAGGAAGGGGGAGAGGACAGTCCCCTGTGGTGCCCCTGTGTTGCTGATTACCTTGTCAGACACACACTGTGGGAGACGTACATATTGTGGTCTTCCTGTCAGGTAATCAACAATCCAGGACACCAGAGAAGCATCCACCTGCATCGCTGCTAACTTATCACCCAGGAGGGTCGGCCTGATGGTATTGAAAGCACTAGAAAAGTAAAAAAACATGACCCTCACAGTGCTCGCCGGCTGGTCCAGATGGGTGTAGACACGATTGAGCAGGTAGATGATGGCGTCCTCAGTTCCAAGATGAGGCTGATAAGCGAATTGAAGGGGATCCAGATGTGGTCTTACTATGGGTCGCAGCTGGTCCAGGATGAGCCTTTCCAGGGTCTTCATGATGTGGGAGGTCAGTGCCACGGGCCTGTAATCCTGGGGGCCACTGGGACGTGGCGTCTTTGGTACAGGGACGAGGCATGATGTCTTCCACAGCACTGATACCCTCTGCAGACTCAGACTTAGCATAAACAGTTTATGAAAGACTCCACACAGCTGGGGGGCACAGGCCTTGAGGATGAGGGGACTCACTCCGTCTGGTCCAGCAGACTTGCCTGAGTGAAGTCTCCTCATTTGCCTCTCAACCTGGTATTGAGTGAAGGTGATGGGTGGGGGAGGGGTGTCAGGAATCTCACAGGAGGCAACAGCGCCATGTGAAGAGAGAGGCTGGCACAGTGGTGTGGCTCTGGATTCCAGGCTGACTACAGGTGAGGTTGTGGGGGTGTGAGTAGACACTGTGGTGTCGAATCTATTGAAAAACAGATTCAACTCGTTTGCTCTATTCTCACCTCCCTCAGCTCCCCTGCTGTTGGTTGGCCTGAATCCAGTGATGGTCTTCATGCCTCTCCACACCTCTCTCATGCTGTTCTGCTGGAGTTTCCACTCCAGCTTCCTCCTGTAATTGTCCTTAGCCTCTCTGATCTTGTCCTTTAGTAGCACCTGGACCTTCCTCACCTCCTCTTTATTGCCCCCTCTGAAAGCCCTCTTCTTGTTGTTGAGGAGGGCTTTGATGTCCTTAGTCACCCACGGCTTGTTATTTGGGTAACAATGAACAGTCTGAGCTGGAACAATGGAGTCGGTGCAGAAAGTTATGTAGTCTGTGATACACTCAGTAAGCCTATTGATGTCCTCGGCGTGAGGCTCACAGAGTGTTTCCCAGTCGGTCACCTCGAAACAGCCCTGTAGTTTCGCTAAGGCCTCCTCTAACCACCTCCTAACGCTCCTCGTGGTCACAGGTTCCCTCCTCACAATTGGCACATAGCGGGGGGTGAGGTGAATCAGGTTATGATCTGACCTACCAAGTGGGGGGAGGGAGGAGGAGCTGTATGCATCCTTGACATTAGCATACAGTAGGTCTAGAATTTTTTCTCCCCTGGTCGGACAGTCCACATATTGTCTGAATGTTGGAAGTGTGTTGTCCAGTGATACATGGTTGAAGTCACCCGAGATTACAATAAAGGCACTCGGGTGCTGAGTCTGTAACCGGGCTATGGCAGAGTGGATAGTGTCACATGCAGCTGTGGGGTTAGCAGAGGGAGGAACATAAACAGCCACCAAGATGACATGAGATAATTCCCTGGGTAAATAATACGGCTTGAGTCCTACAGCACATAGTTCAATGTCCGGGCAAGAAATCCTTTCTTTGATTGTTATGTTGGCAGGGTTACACCACCGGTTGTTAACTAAAACAGCAAGCCCACCTCCTTTCCGCTTACCGCTAGCAATGCTGTCCCTGTCCGCCCGAACAGTGTGGAAGCCTTCCACGGAAGCATTCTCGTCGGGAATGTCCTGGTGCATCCATGATTCAGTGAAACACATCAGGCTACACTCTCGGTATTCCCTCTGACTCTGTACCAGTGCTGAGAGCTCGTCGATTTTATTCGATAACGATCGCACATTTCCCATTACGATAGACGGCAGACACGGTTTATACCTCCTCCACGCTTTGAGCCTCCGCTGTCTCACCGTCTCCTTCTTTCTTCTCTTCTGTCCTTGACCTCTGCATCCCCGATGTGTTTTCCTCCAAATTTCAGCTGGTACTTCTGCGGGTCTGGCCAGCGAGCCGGCCGGCATCAGGGCGATCAGCTGATCTCTGGAGTAAACAGTCCGCGCGTGTAGGAGATGTGCCGCGGTCCCGTTCCTTGATAAAAGTAATAGTTCCACGGCCACCAGAAGAACAAAAACTCTCTCAATCCACATGATTGAGTAAAAGATAATAAACGGATGAAAATACAAGTCAGAAAAAAAAGAATACGTAAGAAAACAGCTAAACTAAGAGAAAAAGCAGGAGCGACTGTAACAGGCTGCACGCTGGTTGGCGCATGCGCACAACCAACAAGTCATGTGACGTGACGCTGCTGCTGTGATTGGTTCGGCTTTGCGCTACTTAATTTGGATTGGCTGTTCTTTTTTTTTTTAAGAGGACAAGAGAGACGAGGCCTATCGCAATAGTTTAATTTTTCTATCGAGAAAAAGTTATTTCGCAATACATATCGTTATCGTTCTATCGCCCAGCTCTATGTGGAGTCAAACTCTGATGCTAAGAGGAAACTTGCTGAATGGGCAGCAAAACGAAATGTGTCTCATTCTGTGTTGTCAGAGCTCTTAACCATACTTTTGGAGCTTGGTCTAGATTTGCCAAAGGATCCCAGAACTTTGCTCAGTACATAAAAGACTGTGAAGTGAAACAGATTGGCAGGGGAAGTTACTACCATTTTGGTCTTGAAAGTGCAGTATTGTCAGAACTGAAAATGATAATTCAACATGAACTTGTTAAGAGATTTCTCAGGATTTTGGTATTTTTATTTTTATTATTATTTTATTTTATTACTTTATCCTCTGCTCTTTATGTTTATGTTTGCTCTTTCAGTAAGTCACACTTTGTGCAGACTCCTAAATGGGGAAGTTACACAGGAAGCCTGCAGTTCTATTTTCTCTCTTCCTGTATGTGCTCTCTGAATAAAGACTCTTTCTTTTTATTGCACGAGGCGAGTCTCCCTGAGTCTCGACCGTGTACACGTAAACCTGTCTGAGCCTTTTTATTCTGACCTGGGTTGCAATACAGGAAAACTCCTGACATTTCTTGGTCCTTCGAGCCGGATGGGACACAGCGCTTTTGTGTGACCCCACAGGAAAGCCTCACCGAGCCCTGACGTCGTGAGAAGCCCGCGCTGAAGTCTGTTGACAGCTCCTCTCTAGGTAGAGGATATAAAGTCCAGAGACGTGACATTCGGGTTCTGGCCAGCGTTCTTATAAGTGGTCCACGGCGGTGGGGGTCGATGAGGTTGACCTGAGAGACCGGCAGCAACCAGGTGAATATTAACACTCAGACACCTCGCGTAAAACGTTTAGGCTCGCCCAGAGGGGTTGGTAGCATTCCTAAAAGTAAGCGCTCGCCTGAAAAAGGGGCTGGAAGCTATTTTAGGGGGATTTCTAAATGTAAACGCTCGCCTGAAAAAGGGGCTGGAAGCATTTTTAGAAGCGTTTCTAGAAGTAAAGGCTCGCTTGAAAAAGGGCTGGAAGCATTTTTAGATAAACCTCGTCCGTAAAACGTAGTACGCGTTGAAAAGGTATTGTTGTTGTTTTATTTTTGTTGGTGGAATAAGTTGATTTTACAGCACAATAAGGAGGCTGAACTATTCCATTAATTTGTTTGCTGTTGGCCACCCAAGTACTGGTGAAGAGAGAAAAAGGTCGTGCTTCATCACGTAAAGCTGACACCGCTTTTAAGAATAGCTTGAAAGTAGAAGGCCATGTCAACTACCTCTCTCGATTCTCGTGCCAGAGAAGGTGCCGCAGTTGTGTAGTTGTAAAGGATTAAAATGGGTAACGAAGCTTCAAAACTCACTGCTGACGAGCAGTGGTTAGAGAAAAAATGTCCAGGCGCCGGACAAATTAGTGCATGTAGATGGAGAAATCCAAAAGAAAACTAAATGTCCCACATGGGAGGGAAAATGTAGTCCCTCCGCATTGACTAAATTATAAGAAACCCTCCAAGCAGAAATAAATACTGAAAAGGATCCTAAAAAGAAAACAAAGAGTACACAAGAGCTGTAATATTTTAAAGCATGGAAAGAGGAATGTAGTGGAATAAACAAAAGGTTAAATTAAATTAGAGCTTATCTAATGTATTCCAACTAATAATAGGAAGGATAACAACCTGTGTACTGGTATGAACAATGAAACATAGTTGGCAGGACGACTGTGCCTAGAATGAATAGAATGCATGAAACCAGATAATTCACACGAAAATATATCAAATAAAAAAGAGAGATGCATGAGGTATATTACAGCTGTGTCATTGTTCAGCCAAGGAAAAGCAAATGTCTCCAGCTTGGGAAGGTGTGAAGCTGCAGATTCACACAGACCCGTGATGGATACATAATAAAATGTAAACTAATATACTATTGTATATTAATAGTAAAGTAGTGTATTGTAATATACTATTGCTGTTATAAAAAAGGAGAAACAATACAATGATAACATTAATAATGACATACTATTAATAAGAAGAGGCACCTCAGTCAGTTATGATGTGAGGTGGATGATTGTTAAAAGTAGTCTGATTCAAGCTTAAGGTTTGCTCAAACTCAGTACAATGATATAGGAGATGAAGAAAATAAAGAAAATACCAAATCTAATCAAGTGCACAGAGACACTTGACCTGCTTGTAAACCTGTCATCTTAGATGAGACTTTGTTAAGATGAAGAGCAAACCTATGCTAACAACTAATGAGCCAAACCCTGTATACAACAGCTAAAGCTACAAGATTGAGAAGCTGAATTAAATATGTGGACACTACCAAGCTAATGAGGAGCGGTGACGCGCATGGAGATTGTTGCTTTCGGTTTGGAGTGTTGTTGAGCTTTATAACTATTGTTTGCAAATGTTGCTAAATGCCTGTGACTGAGATGCTGGTTTTGCTCACTACAATCATATAAATAGAGTTTGAATTCATTACTCTGGATTAGGGATGGGTATCGAAAACCGGTTCTTGTTGAGAACCGGTTCCCACTGTTTCAATTCCTTGGAATCGTTTGCCATTTTTGCAAACGATTCCCTTATCGATTCCAGTCGCCCCGAATGACGTCACCACGTTGCGGAGCGTCGGAGCGTACCTGGCAGGAAACACGGCGCCTAAGCGGCTCAAACGCTTAAAAGTTTGTTTATACTTTATGAGAACGGATGACAACAGGGCAACTTGCAATACTTGCAAAATAGATATTTCATTAAGGGAGGAAACACTACGAATATGCAAAAGCATTTGCTCACAAAACACGCGATAACCTTAAATGAATGTCGTGTTTTTAATTCCGCTCCGGACTCGTGAATCTCAGCCCAGCAGCAGCGGTAACGTTTGCACGTCCTCTCCCGTTAATGCGGCAGGTAAATAATCAACTAACAGTGCATATTATGTTAGCGCGATCTGCCTTATTACAAAACCTGCCATTACTGTGTATTTAGGTGACCGTGATGAGAGAGACAGACAGAGTCTGGGTGGCGCTCGCTGGCAGTTGTCGCTGCAGTCCACCGGTAGCGTCTCTTTTCAGGCCCGAATGTCACCGAGCAGTGACTAGTTTGTGGTAAAAGCCTTGCAGCCATTTGCCACAGCAGATGGTAAGTGAATGTGTTTAATTGTAGGCAGGGACATTACTGGATATTCTTGTGTAATTGCTACAGAATAATTTATGTTATACTTTGTTATTGCTACAGAAGAATATTTATTTTATTATTTTACATTTACAATTTTCCCTGGGGACCCTGTGACACCCCATTGAAGAGCGGTAGGCTGGATCTCTTAAGATCTCACTGTTGGGTTTATAAGGCCATGTTACTCCTAAATTTCTATCTTGTTCAAAGAGAAGATATAAAACAAAATTCTAAGCTAATCGACCTTAGTGTTCTCCTTTTTAAAAATAAGAATCGATAAGAGAATCGATAAAGAATCGAATCGTTAAAGAGAATCGAAAATGGAATCGGAATCGTTAAAATCTTATCAATACCCATCCCTACTCTGGATGTATAGTAAGTGACCACTATATATCTTTCAGTAGTAACCTCTCTTGAGGTTACTACTGATGCCGGTGTGTTTTAGTTTTTACTCCAGTTTATGTGTGTGCTGTGAATGATTAGAGGTTTCAGTTGTTTTTGTTTTGACTTGCTTTTTCTGAAAAGCATGTCTGAAATACTCGTATGAAAGCATATTTTGAGTGATTTTAACTGTGCGAATGCTGTGAGTAGTAGGTTTTGAGTGATTGGGTGTGATCTGTACAAAAATAGTAAAAAATAAGTAATAATAACACTACACAGGTTCATAGTAGAGTGAGTGAACGGTTGAGAGAAAAGGCAGTGTGTGTGATGATTCCTGATGTCTGAAAGGGCTCTATTTAGAAGTGTGAGCGTGACATAAAGGTGTATTGGTTTTAGATCAAGATTTAGTAGAATTAAAGAGGGTTTATAGACTATGAATACAAAGAAAAACAAAAGAGTTCGATTAGTCTGCAGAAACAGGAAATATGTGTGCCTGTGGTGTGTCAAGACAGCTCACAGAGAGAAACAGACGAGTTAAACTCTAAGAAGATGAAGCAAATGAATGTTTTAAGAAAAGTAATGTAAATGACAACTTCTCACACTCAAAGTAATGAAAATGATATTAATTGTATGCTTTAGTGTGTCAATACAGGTGGATTTCTCTCAACCTGGAACCTTGAGTACAGCGGCAAAAGCATAGAAAGCGTCAAAAGCATAGATTAATTGGGAAAGTGCGAGTGCGAGAATACAGGGTATAATTGGGTTGAAACTGAAGGCTGAACTCATGTGTTGTTTCACATCTGGAATATGAAGTGGGAGTTTCCAGAAACA
>CAKLIZ010003723.1:0-15636 GCA_922035795.1 Oreochromis mossambicus | reverse complement strand
TGTGCTGTATGTAACAAGTCACGTGACGTGACGCTGCGGCTGTGATTGGTTCGGCTCTGCGCTACTTAATTTGGATTGGCTGTTCTTTTTTTTTTTTTTAAGAGGACAAGAGAGATGAGGCCTATCGTAATAGTTTAATTTTTCTATCGAGAAAAAGTTATTTCGCAATACATATCATTATCGTTTTATCGCCCAGCTCTATGTACAGTCCATGTCACCCTTTCATCAAACCACAACCCCAGAAACGTAATTGTTTTACCCTTTCCAACTCTTGTCCATATAATTTGACCTTGATTTCATCCCCAATTCTTTTCCTTGTAAAAACCATAATTTTAGTCTAATCAACTGAGAATTTAAACCTCGTAGTATAAATTTAAACATTTATACGACCACTCTTCCACAGAAGTGGAAGAGTGGTCGTAAACCTTAATGTTATTCGTCTTCCTACCAAAAAATCCTTAATCCATTAGAACGTTTGATCATTTATACCCATCCATCTATCTTCTTCCGCTTATCCGGGGCCAGGACACGGGAGCAGCAGCCTAATTAGAGAAGCCCAGACCTCCCTCTCCCCTGTGTCCGCCCTGGGGCCTCCTCCTGGTAGGAGCAGCGGCTCTACTCTGAATCCCTCCCAGATGGCCAAACTTCTCACCCTATCTCTAAGGGAGTGGCCAGCCACCCTTCGGAGGAAGTTCATTTGTGCTGCTTGTATCCGCGATCTCGTTCTTTTGGTCACTACCCACAGAACATGACTAAAGGTGAGGGTAGGGACGTAGATCAATCGGTAAAGCTTTGCTTTTACACTCAGCTGATCCAAAACCCCATTTCTGCATTCTATTCTCCGAGTACTCTATACTGAACTACTTGTTTCATAAATATAACACACCCTCCCTTGTACCCTCTCTTCTATCTCTACAAACACTCTCATACTCTTTAATAACAAAATCCAAACTTGGTCTAAGTCAGGTTTCCTGAATACAGATAATATCCGGTTTCTTTCTAAGATCCCTAATGAATCCACAATTATTTTAATCTTCTTTGTTTTGTGTTTTACTTGGTCTGTACAGTTTATTGCACACACAATGAACAAAATCATCTTCTCCACTGTAATTGCTGGATGGGTTTCTTCAGTCTGTCATTAGTCTGCTGTTGAAAATTGTTGAAATTTGGGAATTTTTCTTCTTTTGCCTTTTGCACTTTCTTTTGCACTTTCCCCTTGCACACTGCAGCGACGTGCCCATACCTCTGACATTTATAACACCTGAGAGGCAGAGGTATATATGGCCTTACTGGAAAACTCATGCATTAACTCTACCTGGAAGAACCAGTTCTTGGAATTCCAGCATTACAGACACACTGTCAACTCTTTCCCCATTGACTGTTCTCGCCAGTCTTTTAATCCTGCTGACTACACCGCAAGATATACTTGCGGTACTGGGATACCTGTGATTACTCCCCGCATCACTTAAAACTCCCCCAATATTTTCCTCTCTCTCACACACCTTTTGCAGATACTTTCCATATTTAACACTTTATTTTTCTGCTCTTCCATTTTAACGGCTATCAACAGACTTCCATCTCTGAGTACTTTAGCTAGTGTTACATCTTCAAACTTCTTTTTCAGCTCTCTTGACTAAATTATCAGGCCTAATTGCACCCCTTCATCCTCAGTATTATTTTAAACTCTTCTCTGATAATCTTATTTTCAAACTACATTACCGTTATCCAAACTATTCCCCTCTAAACTTCTTTTGCTCCTCCAAGTTCCTAACATACTTCCATCCTCTCTTCTTCTTCTTCTTCTCCCTCTCCCCAACCCACGGTATAAATAAAATTGAATTGAACTGAATGCCAACCTCCAAAGTCTGTGATCCAAATCCATATTCCACAGCCAAAACCGAACAATCCACTCAAAAAGTCTCCCGATCATCCCCCTACCATGACACCAGCTGAAAAATACCATTAATTAGAAAGCAATCCTGCCACTTAGTGCAAATCAATATTAGCTGGTTCAGTCCCAACGGATGCCCTATAAAAAGCTTTCCCTGAAGAGCTGAAGCTGTTATAGCTGCAAAGGGTCGGCTGATATATTAAATCCTATGTATTAAGAATGTGATGTCACTTAGGTTCATATGGATGAGAAAGCAGATGAGAAAATACTTTTGGCAATATAGTGTATCTCTATATAAAAGTAAAAAAATGAATTCATTATCCTTTATAGATGTGAGCATGTTGTTTCAAGTTCCCGTTCACAGAAAAAGAAAATCAGAGCCAGAAATTGTCGTTATCCAGCCTAGAGGCTTCTCAGCTGAGGAAACAACAGGAAACAAACTCCATTCCAAATGGCACACCAGGTCTTTTAGACTATATATTTTTAGATAGATGGAAAAGAAATTAAATGCATTGTCATTAAGTCTAGTCTAAATTTAAATACTGAGTTTGAAAAAACAAACAAACAAACATATTGCACATATTGCACTCATATGATTAGCCACTGCTAAAGGAATTGTTGCATTGCATTAGCTAAATGTTTTCCACAGAGAACTCAGCAGTTTCAACCAGAAATACAGGGGTAGTACTATGGATCACAGAGGAAGTATATGTGTCTGCACTCCTCCGGTCAACAGTAAAGCTGACCTGAACATTTGAACAAGTCAAGTGGCTTTTATTGTCATTTCAACCATGTACAGTGGTACAGTAGGCTACAGATTGAAATGAGACAGCGTTCCTCCGAGACCCTGGTGCTACATATGACATATAACCGACAAACACAGGACTACGTAAAGTGCAATGTGCAAAAAAATTTGCAAAAATAAACAAGACACGACAGTGCACTGGAAATGTACAAAATGCTGAGTATTGTAAACGGCACCATTTGGTCCGGAGTGGCTGCTGCGTGCTGCTCCGCGAATTACTAAATGGCTTGAACATAAGTGGCTTTAACTATTCAAAGGTTACACCCACAATAAAAATAAATCATGGCTTGGATTTTGAGCAGTATGTTACAAAAAACATAACAAAATAGACACAAACAACAAAAAAACTTCACAATTACAATTTGGCAAATATTCTTCACATTGCTCCTCTAACTCCCATTGGTTACAAACATTTGCGTCATCCCATAATCATCCATAATCGTACCATAAACTATAGCAGTTTTTTTTAATTACGATTATTTATTATGGCATTTAAATAATTGACAGATACTAAAACAACTTAAAGAAGGAACTCACTGCTTGTTTCTATCTGAAAATGTTGATGCTGATGGATTTGAATAGTGAGTGTTCACTGCCCTCTAGTGGATACAATGAGAAAGTGTATTGCCCCATTGAAACAACTTGGACAGCGTTTTGGGACTGTCACCAGAGCAGTCTAACCTGTTCATTGCTGGTTCATCACAGCACAGGAATGGTGTATGTCTGAAAGCAGCTTTAGATTAAATGTAATAGTCTAAATTCAGAAAAGCAAAAAAGGAACCAACTGGTATCATTATCAGTGACTACACTCAACCATTTGCAAAACTGGTTCAGTGTAGCATATTAAATATGTATTATATTGACATATTATTGTAAAAAACAACCAACCAAACAAACAAAGCTTTAAATGTAAATCTGAAAAAAAAAAACTGATTCCATTATTTCTCGAAGCTCACCTTCAAATTCAGAACATTATAGGATACTATCCTCTACTGGAACTCAGCTGGAAGCACACTCCCATGAATGAAAATCTCTGACCTACTGAGATTGCTCTGCTGAAGTGCTGCTGATCACCGACAAATAAAACAGGGTGGGTAGCATGTACTAATTATCTGACATACACTTCCTTTCATCACTGTATGCAAGTATGCTTAAACTGGCTCACTTTCACTATTGAACCATGCCATACCATGTTCCAAAAATAAACAAACAACAGGATGAGAGAGATTTTGGTCCTTAGTGACATGATATCATCATGCAGTTGCTTTCTGACATCCAGCGTTAACTTGCTGGAAGTAGCCATTAGAGGATGGCACACTGTGGTCATAAAGGACTGGATATGCTCAGCAACAATATTCAGGTTCGGCTGTGGCATTTAAACCATGCACAGGTTGTACTAAAGTGCCCAGAGTGTGCCAAGAAAACATCCCTACATCATTACACCACCACCACCCTTAATTGTTGTTTCTGTTGCCCCATTTTTATGAGCGCAGTTGGTGTGGTCTTCTGCTGCTTTGGCCCATCTGCTTCACAGTTCCATGTGTTGTGCATTCAGAGGTGTTCTTCTGCATACCTTGGTTTTAATGAGTGATTACTTGATGTACTGTTACCTTCCTGCCAATTCAAAGCAGTCTGACCATTCTCCTGTGACCTCTAGCATGAACAAGATATTTTCACTGAGGGAGCTGCCACACACTTGGCTTTGCAGGGGAATCTCAGTGGATGAGCATTTTCTGAAACATTCAACCAAACCTGTCTGGCACCCACAGCCATGCCATTTAAATAAGTTCTTTCTATTCTTGGGTAAGGGTCAAACTTCAGCAGATTATCTAATCCCTAAATGCACTGAGTAGTTAACATGTGATTGATAAGATATTTGTGTTAACAAGCCTTTGAACTGGTGAACCCAATAAACTGACTGGTGAGTGCACATAATAAAGTCTGGATTCTGGCTTGTAAAATATAGTCAATCAAATACTTAAGTGTATTATTACTTACTTAGCATGGTACTCTTAAATCATAACAATACACAGCATATAGATAATAGATAATTATATAGAAAATTTCTGAAAATTATGATTATTTAATCAAATCTGAATTAAGACTTGTGTGAAAACGATTAAAGTGTGGATTCAGAGTTGCAAACGCATTTACACGATCGTCTAGACATGAAGTTTTAACTAAGTTTTCATAATTTCTTGTGTAGAATCTGCAGTTCAAACGACAGTTTTCTGTGACGTATGAGATATATATTTAAACTCAGCTATTCACTGCCTTTAAAGAAATGCCCGCACAATGATATTTAATATTCCAAAGCACTGTAAAATATCCTTCCATAATTATAGAGTATACACACTCCCAGCGAAGCCCTGTAAGGAGCTAAAGGAATGCAAATATGCATATTAATAAGGCCCTATAAACTCATAAATCATTTTGACTGTGGACACGCCCTCTGCTCTTCTACTGGCTGCTACGTACCTCTCGTCGGCTGCGTCCCCTCTTGGTAATTTAAATAGCCCCCTTACGGAATTTGATGAATAGAGTCGCTGTCAAAAGCGTTGGACGGAGAGGAGAGCTGGCTGACAGACAGACAGCTGTGACAGAGAGCGGAGGAGCACGAGCTGCGTCATGTCTCGTTCTCACGCGTACATCTAGTTATTTATCCGCGGAGTTGGACGTCGGGGAGAGTTTGCTCAACTGTTACCGTCCCGGGCTGAATGTTCCGTGGCTAATCCTGTTTTGTTCTTTTCTGGAGAGATATGGATCCCGGAGCATGTCGAGCTTAAGTGTGGGTTCACAGCTTTGAGCGTGCGGAGGCTGAATATTTCCCCAGGTTCAAAAAGTTCTCTCGTCAGGAGGAAAAGCTTTGTCTCCGCAAGGTAACGCATCTTTTTTTCTCCTGTTGTTTTACGTCCGCGCGCGCATTTCTGAGCACAGCTCCGCTTTCAAAGCTAGCAGCTCGTGTAATTAAGTAGCATTTAGGCTACGCTATAAAAATATATACCTAAAGGACCGAGAACAGAAATAGTTTTAGAAAGGTTTCTAGTTACCGGAACTCTACCAAAAGTAACATTTGGTGACTTTCCCCACCCCTCCAGCGCGCGCGCACTCACACACACCTTTGACATACCGTTAATGCGTGTAAATCCTTTCCCCGTCCCGGTATTTCTGTCATAAAAAGCTTTCTTTTGAAACTACACAGCTCTCGAATGCAAATCTACACTGTATATTTGACCTTTTCTGCTTTACTCGCTGTGCACAAAGAATTCTGGGTAAAAATATCACAGTAATTCTGTCATGTATCGTTGAGTATGTTCCGTTGAGGTCAGCCTGTTAGAGCATGTTGCAGTCATGCTGAAGCCTTGCAGACGTTTAGCGTGTGTAACCATAAATGTGAACCTTTGCTTCAGATTGGAACTGACTCCATTCTCTTAAGACATCTATTCCAGATATTTAATAGTAAATTAATGTTGTTTTTGAAATCTTCAAAGGGTGAGTGAACCTTGATTGGTTACACCCGTCTCACCCATCCTGTGTATTAGGAGCCTCAGAGGGCCACATCATCATGGTGAACAGCCAAGTGCCAGGTGTACTGTCAGACCCCAGGTCTTGTGCAGGATGTGGGGGGAAGATTGCCGACCGCTTTCTGCTCTTCTCCATGGAGCGCTACTGGCACACGCGCTGCCTCAAGTGCTCTTGTTGCCAAGCCCAGCTGGGGGACATTGGTACCACCTGCTACAGCAAAGGGGGCATGATTCTTTGTCGGAGCGACTACATCAGGTGAGAGGCAGAGGAAGGAGGTAAAGGAAGCTGCTGATTTTTAGATTTCCGAGGCCATGCAGATCTTACAAAAACAAAAACCAAATCTTTGTTTTTTTGTTTGCAGACTGTTTGGGCACAGCGGGGCGTGCAGTGCCTGCAGCCAGTCAATTCCAGCCAACGAAATGGTGATGAGGGCACAAGGAAATGTTTACCACCTCAAGGTAAATCCCCAACTCTCACGTTACTGTGCTTCATCTCCCACAGCTTGTTTGACGGAAGCATCTGGGAGATGTGAAGGGGAGATGTGTCAGGAGAAAAAGGAATTATACGCACATATAATCACTCTTTGAGACTTCTTTTAAGATGTTTTTAGGTGCTTTTACAACAGAATTTCAGCATTGTAGTGTTTCATTTTTCAATATCTTCCATCCAGCATCAACTGAAAATCTTTCAATTTTGACATGAGATTTTTTTCTTCTCCGCTCCTCTGCAGTGTTTCAGCTGTGCCACTTGCAGGAACAGACTAATGCCTGGCGATCGCTTCCATTACATCAACGGTACAATTTTCTGTGAGCACGACAGACCGGGTGCTGCCTTGCTCAACAGCCACCTGCCGGCACTCCAGAGCAGCTCTGTGCTGACAAACCAGAAGGTGAATAAGACGGAGTGTAAATTCACAGTCAGTTAACATCACTGTGCTGGTATGAAACTTCTGTTAACTCCCTCTTTGAGAGGGTAATTGCAGGGGGAATATTAAAATGAAGAAAAATAGGTGGTAAACTGACTACAGTGTAAATGCAGAAAGTCTTACATTCATACAATACAGCCAATAAAGTTAATAACTGTAATGCAGTCAGATCGAACCACCAACCTTCAAATTGGTAGATGAACTGCTCCTGAACTACAGCCGCCGTGTTATGTAGAAAAACTTTCATTTTGTCCCCTGATTTCAAATAACTGAACAAAAATGTTTCAAAAGTCAGAAATCACATATTTTGATATCTGTTATTTGGGTTACTTGGACATCAGCACTAGTCTGCAAAGAACATTAGAAACTCTTGTTCAGTCAAATATGACTGAATTGTTACTTGTAATGACATTTTTTCTTAATGTAGTGTGGTATCGCTACATGGAATTAAAAAATGTGCACTTCTAACAGTGAAAAAATGAATATGATCTCAAACTGATTTTTGTAAAGAACTGAAATGCAACATGTAAACAATCCTATAAGCTCCTTGCTTTTCTAAGCTGCTGATGTCACACTGCTGTTTAGAACTGTAATAATACCAGGTATTATGCATTATTATGCATTAATTTGAAGATGAAGAGAGCACTCGATAAGTGATGCAGGACTCTGTGGTCACTCTGCTTTTGTTTGTTTGCAGGTATGCTGAGTGGCAAATGTGCCATGCGCTGCCCTCGCCTTCCTCTCCAAAGCTTCACTCCTTCCTTCTCTTGTGCTACTGTTGCTGTTGTCGTGGATTCCCATCACGACCCACCTGCTTCTCATCCCCTCCCAGAGTGGACACAGTTTCTCAGTTTCTCACTCAAGATATCCCACTGCTTGTCATACCAGAGAGACCCTCTGTACTACATGCAAAGTCCCATCTATGTTGTGGTCAATGGTAAAGTGGTTTGTGCATTATGCAAAGACTCAGGAGTTGCACTAGCAAAAGGCCCTTAAAGGACAAAAGGCTGGATGCCAAGTGGAAGAGAGCAAAAGCTGCTTGGGTGAACATCTAATGGACTGCTGTAAAATGACTGAAGTTTTGCTTGATGCCTTCTGGCATTTTTTCCCCCTGAGCATCACTGTTTTTATTTTTTAATTTTATTTTTTTTATTACTAAACTCCTGATTTCGCTCTTACGTACATGTTCACTTGGAGATCTGACACAAAGGAGATAAAATTGATGGATGACAAAAATCTGAAAATATTCAGTCATTGGAAATCCTTCAACCCACACCAGAAACTTTTAAAGCCTGTCGCTGCTTCGTCATGTATCGATTTCTCTTGTGCCCTGCACATCGACAAAATAAAACAAACCCGTGAAACTTTTTATTTTTCTGCTGTATAGTTTTGTTTCTTCACCAGATGCGTGTTTGGTGTTGGTGTTGGGATGGTGGTGGTATGTGGCATTGAAAGAAAAATTCTATTAAAGCGATTCTCTTGTAACATGTCACAAAGTGAGCTGAGGTTAAGCCCGTTAGTGGCATTAGAGTGGCAACGTGTTGCATGGTACCTAGCGTGGTGGATGTTACTGGCTCTCTCACTCTCTTTCACCCTGTATGGTGAAAACATGCCTGATTACCCTGAGGAATGGAATTGGGGGGCTTGAGCTCTGACCATTTACAGAAGCAATTAAACATGATCCCTGTATCTGTGCCGCTGGAGCTCCTGGGAGGCTGAACTCGGGGCATATCCCAAGGTTGACTGGCTCGGTGGCTGCTTGCTTCTTATAAAGCTTAATCTGAAAGCAGGCTAATTAAAGGGGATGTAGCCCCCCTACATCCAGGGCGTTTGAAACAATCTGATGTATTTACTGTTTACCATGTTCCAATTAAAGCTCCCACACAGCCTGGTTTGTTTCCTGTCGCTGCTCTTTGTTCTCTGCCACTTTGCAATGCTTCTGAAATGCATTTCCTTGAGCTGCATCTAATTCACTCTAACTCGGTATGCCTTTTTAATGCTATATAAAAAGTTTAAAGTCTTAGCGTACTGTCGGTAGTTTGGAGCTAATCTTGGTGTGATAGTGGCAACAGAGTGTGCAATGTGCAGGAAGCACAAGATAGCATCTGCTCTACTTTCACACCTTGCCTGGGAGCATGGCAGCCATCAAACTCGCACCTTAATGCGCTTAGTTATTTCAAAGCGTCCCACTTGTCATGCTAGGTGCTGATACCGCATCAATTATTTATTCCACGTCTGATCAAGAAGCGTCACGCAAATTCATTAACGTATGCAAATGATCACAATTACAATTATCTTTGTATCGTGATGGTGAAGAAATAAAACCTTGGCACATTCCCGAGTCCCACCACACCACAAGTTACACTTTGCATTCAAACTAATCAAGCCTCATCTGCCTTTTCCTAATTAGCCGGAACGTTTTCAGATGCCAATTAGCGGGTCTCATGAAAAGGCACTTTGCCATGAGGCGTTGTCTTTTATCAGAGCTTCTGCAGGTGTGTGGCTCACTGTGTAGCTCGTGTCATAGGAAAGTGTTTATTCCTGCTAATTAATCATATTAACAGATGCAGATGAGTGTAATTGCCTGAGCTCCTCCACCTCACACTGTGTGAAGACACGAGAAGATGCCAAGATATTTTTACATGCTTATGATGAGAAGGACAGGAGATGCCTCCTCCTTGCCCAGATACTCCTGTGACAGATCCAAAATGGCCACCCCCCTTGATGCTGATTTGTCAGTCTGTCAGCCAGAAGCACTTTCTAACGAACGTGCCTGTGTATGTGGAGTATTTGGAACCAGACAATATGCTGGAGTTGTTTTTCAACTCTGTAATGTGTCACCAGATGTGACTAAAGTGTGAGCACCAGAGCCAACCCCCCAAACAAACAAACAAAAAAAGCTTTGAGTATACATTTCAATAATAAATCTAAGTGCTCATTGCTTTTGTGCTTTTATGTTGAATATTCCTGGTTACATTTGCAGTGTCACCACCCCAAACTGTAGCATCATGTTCAGGTGATGCATTATAAACTGGAATCTGTAACGTTTCTCATGAGATTTAGTAAGTTTAAAGACAAATAAATGCTTTGGTAACATGACATGATTTCATTATTCTCCAGCCACCCCTAACAACGTTGCTTCGAACCTGCAATATTCCTTAATGTAAGTTTAAAACTAAGAACACCAACTGCATCTTCTTTATTAGATATTACTCGAGTAGGTAAGAAAATATTTTCAGCCTGGTTCTAATAGAGATTTCTTCCTGTTAAAAGGCAGTTTTTCTTCCCACTGTTGCCAAGTGCTTGCTCATTCAGGCAACTGTTGTTGTGAATTGATGTATGAAAATACAAAACTGATTTAAATCACATTAAAGTGAAATTTTTACATTTTAAACTGCTACTTTAAGTGACAGTGCTGCTTTTCTTATAACAGTGCAGCATGAGCAGTTTGTCTTTGTGTCATTTTTTGACTAAATTTGAGTTTCTGTCTGTTCAGCTGTGCATAACATCTCTCAGAAAAGCTCTGGTTATTAATTTAAGTTATACTTTATGCATTCTTTACATTTTTATACTAAATCAATTTTTTCATATTTTACTTGTATGAAAAAAAAAGGTAATTATTCTGTGTATTAAGTGGTATTATACTGTTCTAAAATAAGATTATGGATGCACAGTGAATGCCTCTACATTACCGTAAAAATATGAGAGGTTACAACAGCACCCCGTAGTGTTAACAGTTATCTCGAGGTGCTTTATAGTGAAAGGTAAAACCTTAGAAATATTAGCAAGACAACTCTCCAGCAATTACCTATGAACAAACACTAGGATGAGCAGCAATGTGATGCAACTAGTTGGAGAGTAAGTAAAAATAAAGAAAGGGAAAAAAAGAGTATAGAAAAGAATTATCATCATTGTTCAATGTGAACAGTAGAGTGCAAGTACTTATGCTGTAAAAGCATCTAACTGCTGGGGAAGTCTAGGTGTACTTCAAAGCCTTTTGAAATAGCAGGAGAGTATCCATGTTGCTACTGTAGACCTTTAAACACGACTATAATTTGGTGACTTGTAGCATAACTGTCAGCAATGCAAAGTGGGCTGGTCATAAATGAATCTTTCTCAACTTAGAGGTGAAGCAAATGGAGCAACTACCAATGGTATTAAAGGATACTGCAGACAGACACATGAAGGAGTGCTAAATACATTAGAGGGTTAATGTGCAACTTTGTTCAGAAATATTTACTATTTATTTTTGATTCAATTTTATTTATATTGTAAAAACAAGTGAAGAAGCGCTCAATGCATCATGGGAAATTCCCCAGCAACCCTCAGTCTACAGCAGCATAACTAAGGAATAATTCAAGGTGAGTTCATCCCAAAGGAAAATTTTAATGTATATCTGAAAAGCAGAGAAAGTGTCTGTCACACCTTAAAGGCCGGTCCGTGAAAATGCAAAGTGGGAGCTGGTCGCGCAGAACAGGGGCCTGATAGGTTAACAAACAGCAACACAGTTCACTCAAAAAAATAATTCATTGGATGAACGTAATTTTATCTTGCCACTTATATTCCATCTAAACAAATCATGTTATATTAATCTATCTTGATTGTGTTGTTTCAACATGATATATGTTTGTAAGTATAACATAATATTCACATTAACATTCAATTAATTTGACTTTTATTCAGTTAACATGTTTGTACCAAGTTAGTCTAATTAAATTAATTTAAATTCATGTTATATTGTTTGAACACTTTGGCACATCAAAAGTCAGTCTTGTTACATGAACTAGTAAATATTTGTTTGTTACACCAATGTTAATCTTGTTGAATTAACAAATGTAATTTATGTCTGTAGTACTCACACCAATTGTGTTTCAGTTAGTGTTTGTATTGCTTATGTAAACATTACTTTTAACTCAATTAATGAAACATACATAAACGATAACTTGCAAAACCATCTCTTTTATTTTGCTTGAACATTCTTAAAACAGTTGGCAGGATCTCAGTTCAGCCCAGCTTTCTCCCCTTCAACCGTCTCATACTAAACTTATTAGCTAACTTCATAGGAAGTTAAAAATAGCGCCCACATTTGGAGTGGCTCAAAGCTAAGAGATCACCGAGCTCACTAGCTGAGTAAATAACAGGTACATTTAGAATCATTCTTTAACAGCAATGCATGTAGGAGACCACAGAACTTTCAGAACAATCAAGACATGCTGACTGAAAGAAAAATAGTCTGTAGAATAGTTTGCCAACAAAAAATAATATCCCCAAAGCAACTTTGGTAAAATGTAGTAAAATATGCATTGCAAGCAAAAACATGAATTTTAACACAATTTAACATTCAGCATTACTATGTTTCTTGCATACATTCATTAGTGCTCCATTTAATCAGGCTGTATCCATTAATGGTAACTAGAGCTGGGCGATATAAGATTTTTTCATATCACGATATGTTTTTTTCATTTCAGGCGATAACGATATAGAATAGAATAGAATAGAATAGAATTCAACTTTATTGTCATTGCACATGTCACAGGTACAGGGCAACGAAATGCAGTTTGCATCCATCCAGAAAATGCTTTAGCCGTGATATAGATATATTACAATATATATTAGCAATAATAGAGATGTGTAAGTATATTACAGAAATGGGTCTATTATGGTATGTTATAATGTACACAGTGTGAAGTATGTTATGAATATTCTGTAACTATAAGTATGTACAGGCTATGACAGGATATAAATATGAAAAACTATACAGAAATCTGAGATATACAGTTATACAGAAATGTGAACTATGTAAGTTATAAACAGTTGTAGGATTAAAAATTATCGTATGTACAGAATGATTATTTACACAGAACTATACAGTAGTGGTAAAGTGCTAGTGGTTGTGGGTGTGTGTATGTTCAGTCCATGAGTTTAACGTGGGTCAGATGTCAGGAGGCAGAGTTCAGGAGTCTGACAGCTGTGGGGAAGAAGCTGTTCCGGTACCTGGTGGTCTTAGTCCGGAGGCTCCTGTAGCGCCTCCCAGAGGGCAGGAGGGTGAAGAGTCCATGTGATGGGTTACTGGGGTCTTTGATGATTTTCCCAGCCCTTTTCAGACACCGCTTCCTGTAGATGTCCTTTATGGCAGGAAGTGGTGCTCCGGCGATGCGCTGGGCAGTTTTCACGACCCTCTGCAACGCCTTCCGGTCCGAGGCAGAGCAGTTCCCATACCAGACTGTTATACAGTTGGTCAGGATGCTCTCGATGGTGCAGCGATAGAAGTTCACCAGGATGTCTGAGGACAGGTGGTTCTTCCTCAGAGTCCTCAAGAAGAAGAGGCGCTGGTGAGCGTTCTTGACCAGCTTGGAGCAGTTGGTCGTCCAGATGAGATCCTCGGAGATGTGGACTCCCAGGAACTTGAAGCTGCTCACATGCTCCACAGCCGTCCCCTTAATGTGGATGGGTGGATGTGGGTCAGCATTCCTCCTGTAGTCCACGATGAGCTCCTTAGTCTTCTCAGTGTTAAGCAGCAGGTTGTTTGTGTCGCACCACTCAGCCAGATGATCCACCTCCTCCCTGTAGGCTGTCTCATCGTTGTCGCTGATGAGGCCAATCACCGTGGTGTCATCTGCAAACTTAATGATGGTGTTGGAACCATCAGCAGGTCTGCAGTCGTGGGTGAAGAGGGAGTAGAGGAAAGGGCTCATCACACAGCCTTGTGGTACACCGGTGTTCATTGTGATTGTAGATGAGCAGCGGTTATCCAGCCGGACATGCTGGGGGCGGTTGGTCAGGAAGTCCAGTAACCATTTGCAGATGAGGGAACTGATGCCCAGGTCTGTCAGTTTCCTGATGAGTTGTGAGGGGTGGATTGTATTGAATGCTGAACTGAAGTCTATAAACAGCATTCTGGCGTAGGTGTTGTTGTTGTCCAGGTGTGAGAGGACAGAGTGCAGTGCGATGGAGACTGCATCCTCTGTGCTCCTGTTCTGGCGGTATGCAAATTGGTGGGGGTCCAGGGTGGGGGGGAGACAGGATTTGAAGTGTGCTAGGACCAGCTGCTCTAAGCACTTAGTGATGATGGGGGTGAGTGCTACTGGGCGGTAGTCATTGAGGCTAGATGGGTTGGAGTTTTTGGGTATCGGGACGATGGAGGTGGATTTGAAGCAGGCCGGTACCACAGCGTGGGCCAAGGACAGATTGAATATGTCTGTGAGCACTCCTGCAAGCTCCCCAGAACACGCTCTGAGAACACGCCCGCGGATACCATCAGGACCTGCAGCCTTGTGGACATTGATCCTGCTCAGCACCGCTCCTACATCGGTGGGGGAGAGAGTCAGAGGTTGGTGGTCTGGCGTCATGTCTGTTATGGCTGTGGTTGTGGGGTTCCCTCGCTCAAAACGAGCATAAAAGTTGTTGAGCTCGTTGAGGAAGGAGGCATCAGAGGATGTGGGGGAGGGTTTGGTGGTCCTGTAGTCTGTAATGGTCTGGAGTCCTTGCCACATGCGTCGGGGGTTGGAGTTGGAGAAGTGTTCTTCTACCTTCTTTTTGTAATGGTGTTTGGCTTTTTTGATGCCCTTCTTTAGATTAGCCCTGGCTGTACTGTAGGCGTGTGCATCTCCTGACCTAAAGGCGGTGTTGCGGGCCTTCAGGAGGAGACGAACATCCCGGTTCATCCAAGGCTTCTGGTTGGGGTACATGGTAATCCGTTTCTGGGTGGTGACACTGTCTGTGGTTTCGGAGATGTAATCCAGTACAGATGAGGCGTACTGGTCCAGGTCTGTGTTGGTGAACATATTCCAGTCTGTGTTTTTAAATCTGTCCTGGAGCACTGCGTCTGTCCCCTCTGGCCACACTTTAATTGTCCTCACAGCAGGTTTCACACGTTGGATGAGTGGTGAATACCTAGGTGTGAGGAACAGGGAGAGATGGTCCGATTGTCCAATATATATCACGATATAAGCCAAATAACTATATTTGTAAGATTTAAATGTGCCGTTGCTCACAAGTAAAATGTGAAATAATTAGCAGCTTGTTTTAATTAAAATATTTATTTCCCATAATAAGTTCAACAGGGTAGATGTACTTAAGGAACATGAGACTTCAGTTTCAGATAAATAAAGGCAAATATTGCAAACTACACAAAAGGCAGCCGCTAAAGCGTTTAAGTTTCAAAATAGAACAAACAAAACAGACTATTAAATTGTCAATTCCACTTAGAAACAAAATATAATTCTAAAAATAAATCTTAGTTCATTTTACAGAAGAACAGACAAAATTGACTAATTTTTGTCAATATCAAATAAACTGAGAACTAAAAGGAAATTCTCAATCTCTCCTTGTTGTATAGCTTAGCTTTTCAAACAGTTTTAACAGTTACTTTAGTCTGACAAAAGCCGAATGACGAATTAGCGCTTTCAGTCAGAGATTGAGCATGCACCGCTTTATTGTATTTCCAGACTTGCTTTCGGCACAATTTACAGTGCGCGCTACTCTGTTTTT
>CAKLIZ010003722.1:0-15641 GCA_922035795.1 Oreochromis mossambicus | reverse complement strand
GACCAGAAACAGCTGCAAAGTCCAATAAAATACCAGCTGGAGTTCAGTTGCATTTGAAGAAGTCAAAGAAAAGTAACGATGGCAAAGGGCGATGTTTTCTTCCAAAGAACTGAAAAAATGGTTGATGCCTCATTAGTAGAATAATTTGGATGTTTGTGAGGAACTCTAACCAAGAAAGCAAAACAAGAAAGCAACGTCAAACAGATCCAACAGACAGTTTCCATGACTGGAAGTGTTCAGTGTAAAAATGCTACATTGCATTATTGCATTCTCTCACCACAGGAGGTGCTGTTGGCACCACTGATTGCTGATCAGCTGTTCTCTGATGATTTGATTGTTACTTTGAATAACGGGACTCACTGAACTCTGTAAAAGGGACACAGGGAAGATTACAGAGTTTAACTTAAACATCTGACTGACGTCACGCAGACAGAAGGATGAACCAGTGAGGGACATAACACAGTTACTGGAGATACTGGATCAGCTCCATGTGAACCTCTGACGGTGATGGAGAACCTGCTGACCCAGAGAAACATCAGGACATGACAGGTATGGCGTTATTTTTGTGCCACTATTCTGAGCGCACGTAAAAAAAAATTGAGTGCACGTAAAAAAAGTTTGCAGGTGCAAGTGTTGCATTTTGAGGAGAAATTTATTTTGAGCGAAGAAAAGCTGAATTTGAGTGAACAAAATTCATTGCTGCGTGCAAAAAATGTATTTCAGTGTTTGCCATTATCCACACACACACACACAATAGCAGCCCCTCTCGCTCAGTTTTTGCATTTGCGCTTGCTTGCAATGTGTTGTGTTAAGGTTCAAGAATTAAGGAGGGGATATACAGGAGGAGATCCAAAATAATGACCACTGATCCGGCCAGGTGAAGTCCAACGGTTGATTTTAATGAATACGCACGGAGAGATGAACGCTGTACGCAGACAGCATTGATCTCTATCTTCAAAACTTCAGAACACAGTTTTTATACATCGGGGTATTAGAACGCCCCCTCTTGCGTAAATTACATCAGCTTCAAAACCACAAATGTTCTGTTTGACAACTTGAGACACAATTAAAAGAACACTGGCTTCCATCTTCTCCCCGGTGGTTTCCCGCAAGCCTGCTCAGCTCTCGCCTCGTGCGCCTGCTTCTTCATCAAACAGCCACGTACACCAACATAAAACTGCAACCCTAGCAAAACAATTTAAACTTTCACCTACAAGTGAACCTCTCTAACTAAGTGTGTGTGTGTGTGTAGTTACAATCGCACCCCATTTCACCTTGCCGACTAGCTCCTGGCCTCTCCCCAGACAGAGAGACAGAAGCCGCTCTCGTGTATGTAATAACCGAACCGAAACTATGTATGTGTACTCTACTGAATAAATTTTTTCATCAAGAACCTCTACTAAAAGCTTAATCAAAAGATATAAAAGTATAAAAGATAATAGCATCATCGAAACTGCTCCTCAGACTAGCTTTCACTCAGACTCTGGTTTTGGTTTCACTTCCTGCAAAGCATGTAACTTCAAAAACATGTAACTTCCTGTCTTATTTCGGCTGCAGTCTGCATATAAACATTTTAGATTATAAATCCAACTCAACAGTTTAAAGTGGTTATAACTGCACCTGTAATAAAGCTTAATTGGGTGCCAATGTGTTTAAACATCTAAATGCAATATCACTATTAATAAATGCGTCAATGCAAATGCTTGTTGCATGATTATGATGCAACAGTAATGACAGTAATAACAAAATAATAAAAATAGAATTAATACAAATAAAATAATAAATGGAAATAATAAAAATAACAAAAAATAATACTTCCTTCCCAACAGTTGCTCGCGCTCTCAACATTTCTGCCCGTGCGCGCTCAACTCTTTGTGTACACCGTTATATTTGTGCCACAAAACCAGCCAATCACAGACTTGGATGCAAAAAAATCTGATTGGCTGTTCTGGTCTCCAATCAGCTCGAAATGACGAAATGCAATATCCCAGAATCCATTTCGTCCAAAACTCAAACGAGGCAGTGGTGGAGGAACACAGAGTGGCGGAGTTTGAAATATTACTCTTTCTGGGTCACAAAATAAACTTTTAAGATATTTTCATGCGAGAATGGTGCTGTGTAAACTTCAAATATCTGCTCGATTCATCAAGACATCACATATTTCCATAAGTTCTCTAACGTTTTCGGATGGAAAGCAGTGATACCAAAACTGGAGGTGGGCGATGACATTGAGCAGTACTTGATAACCTTTGAGAGGCTGGTGGTGGCGTATCAGTGGCCTGAAGTGGAGTGGTCGGTGAGGCTGGTTCCTTACCTGTCAGGAAGAGCTCAAGCAGCTTATGTGGCCATGGCATCAGAGGACACTGGAGATTACCAAAAGGTTAAGGAAGCAATTGGTTCAAAGTATGACATTAATGAAGTGGTGTACCGACCGCGGTTCCGAGACCCTGATATCCGGCCCGGCGAAAGTCCGAAAGAGTTTTATAATCGTCTGAAAGACCTGTATGGCAAATGGATCCAACCAGAAAAGAAAACCAAGGAGCAGGTTGGAGACGCCATTATCCTTGAACAGTTTTATCGCTCGTTGACTCCAGAACTCCAGGTGTGGGTGAAAGAAAGGGGTCCAAAGTCAGCGCAGGAAGCTGCTCAGCTGGTGGAAACATTTCAAGCAGCAAGGCGAGGAGCTAGAAGCTTTCGATTTGGGGCTTCGGCCAAATCTTTCACTTCACATGGTAAGTCATCTGGGGTTGGGGGTGGTCCTAAGGAGACTTTGAAGTCTGGGGATGGGTTTGTAAAAACAAAATTAACCACAAAACCTGTTTGTTTCTATTGTGGGGGGGAGGGTCACATTAAGCCAGAGTGTCCTCTCAGAAAGGCTAGGGCAGCATATGTGTGTACCCTTCCAAGGCCCTGTGAGAATAAAGTTTGGGAAGGGAAGCAGCAAACAACCACGGTGAAAATAAATGGTAGGAAAGCCCAAGCCCTTCTGGACACTGGTAGTGTGCAAACATTGATACATCCAACACTAGTCCAGCAAGAGTTGCCTCTGGATAAGCCTGTCCTTAATATTTCTTGTGTACATGGTGAATGTAAGGCCTACCTCATAACAGTAGTTTATCTAGAAGTTTCTGGGCAGAAGTGCCTTATCTCAGTTGGGGTGGTGGAAAGCTTGTCATATCCTGTAATTTTAGGTCAGGATGTGCCTATCCTGCAGGAGCTGGTACAAACTTGTAAACCTGTAAAAACCTGTCACAAGGTCACAGGGACAAAAGCAGAAGGAGGAGGAACAAGGCAATGAGCAGGTGCCAAAGGCTGAGAGTGGTGTCAGTGCAGTCCCGAAGCTAATTAGTGAGCACATGTATGAGACTCAAAATGGGGCGGAGGACCAGAGTGAGCAATCTGACATTTTCTCGGAATTGCCATTTTTTGCGGAGGTGTTGCCAGAAGTTGCAATTAAAGCTAGGAAAAGCAAAAGACAAAGAAGAATAGAGAAAATGGCAGGGACGGTTAAGAATACTGTTGAGCTGTCACTGCCAAGTAGCCGAGAAACTGTCCAAGAAGACTTTTCAGAGCTGCAAAAACAGGATGTGACATTGGAAGGCCCTTTTTAACAGGCAGCAGAAGTGCAGCCCAGTCAGTTGATAGAAGAGGGTTATTACCTCAAAGGACAAGTGTTGTACTACAAAGGCAGCAGTGATGACAAAGGGAAGTTGGTAGTCCCCCAGCAGCGGCGGGAGCAAGTTTTGAGACTGGGGCATAGTATTCCCTGGGCGGGGCATCTGGGAACGCAGAAAACAAGAGACCGAATAGCCAGCAGGTTCTTTTGGCCAGGTATGAACAGAGAGGTTGAGGAGTTTTGCCAGTCTTGCTCAATCTGTCAGCTGGCCGGGGATAAAAAAGTCCCAAAGTTTCCTTTACAGCCTTTACCTGTTATTGAGGTTCCATTTAGTCGTATTGCAATGGATGTAGTGGGGCCGCTAGAGCGAACCCAGGCAGGTAATCGCTATATATTGGTGGTTTGTGATTACAGTACCAGATACCCAGAAGCTTTTCCCCTGAGGGATATTACAGCTAAACAGATAGCTTATGCCCTTTTGCAGCTTTTTTCCCGAGTGGGTATTCCGTCTGAGATTTTGACAGATCAGGGAACAAACTTCCTTTCACATACCCTGAGGCAGGTTTATAAGCTTTTAGGTATTAGAAGTATCCGGACCACCCCTTACCATCCCCAAACAGATGGCTTGGTGGAGCGATACAATCGAACTCTGAAAGCAATGTTGAAGAAGTTCATCTCGGCTAATGCCAAAGACTGGGACAAGTGGCTTCCCTATTTGCTGTTTGCTTATAGGGAGGTGCCTCAAGCCTCAACTCGCTTTTCACCTTTTGAGCTCCTTTATGGCAGTCAGGTGAGAGGACCATTGGATGTTCTGCAGGAATCCTGGGTGAAGCCGAGGAGAGAGGTGACGAGTGTTTTGGACTTCGTCCTCCAGATGAGGGAGAAAATGGAGCAAAACACCAAACTGGTAAAGAAGCATATGCAGAAGGTGCAGCAGCGACAGCAGGCCTGCTATAACCGGGCAGCAAGGGAGAGATCGTTCAGCCAAGGACAGCAGGTACTTTTACTACTTCCTACTGCTGAAAACAAATTGTTGGCTAAATGGCAAGGTCCATATACTGTGCTAAGAAAGCTGAGTTCAACAACTTATGAGATCCAGATGCCTGAGAGAAGGAATCCGCGACAAACATTTCACATCAATCTGCTAAAAGAATGGAAAACCCGGGATAATCCAATCCAGCAGCAGTTGTTGGTGCGAACAGTGGTGGAGGAGGATGAAATGGTTGAGGGGTTTATTCCTGTTGGGCTTAACATGGCCTCTCTTGACCTCTCCCATCTCTCTGTATCTCAGCAGGAAGAATTGCGTGCCATTATTCCACCGGGTCTTTTTCAGGAGAAACCGGGGGCAACAAATCTTGTGGAGCATGACATCTGTCTGAAAGAAAGTACACCAATAAGGCAGAGAATGTACAGAATTCCGCAAAAATTGCTGCCTGTTTTGGAGGAGGTAGCTCTGATGTTGGAGTTGAGGGTTATTGAGCCCTCCACCAGTGAATGGAGCAATCCTATTGTGATGGTGGTAAAAAAGGACGACAGCCTCAGATTCTGCAGTGACTTCAGAAAGGTAAATGCACAGTCTGAATTTGATGCTTTTCCTCTACCCAGGCTGGAAGATTTGATCGAATGTGTCGGGCAAGCAAAGTTCCTCACTACGTTAGATCTATGTAAAGGATGTTGGCAGGTGCCGTTGTCGGATGCTGCAAAGCTTTTAACTGCCTTCAGAACACCGCAGGGGTTGTGGCAATACACTAGGATGCCATTTGGCCTGCATGGAGCACCTGCGACCTTCCAAAGGTTAATGAATAAAGTGTTGGCAGGTATGGAAAAATTTGCTGCAGCCTACCTGGATGACATTGTCATTCACAGTTCTTCGTGGCAGGAACATCTGACTCACTTGGAGGCGGTGTTTGGGAGAATCAAGGAAGCCGGCCTGACAATACACCCCAAAAAGTGTACCCTGGCAAAGCAGGAGCTTGAGTATCTGGGTTACAACATTGGTAATGGTGAAATCAAGCCAGTCAAGGATAAAGTGGAGGCCATCCGGATGAGGGAGAGACCTCACACCCGCAAACAGGTAAAGTCTTTCCTTGGACTATTGAGCTGGTACCGACGCTTCATTCCAAACTTTTCAGAGAGGGCGGCACCCTTGTCAGATCTCACCAGTACAGTAAAATCTAAACTGGTGTGGGGAGAGGAGCAAGAGAAGGCCTTCAAAGATTTGAAGGAGGCCCTGTGTTGTGAACCTGTGCTTCAGAGTCCCAACTTTGACTTGCCTTTTACGGTACAAACTGATGCTTCTAGTCGAGGAATTGGAGCTGTCCTGTTGCAGGGCGTGGGAGAGAACCAGAGACCAGTGGCCTTTATTAGCAGAAAGCTGTTTCCAAGGGAGACCCTGTATTCAGCAGTAGAGTTGGAGTGTCTGGCCGTGAAGTGGGCTATTGACACGTTGAAGTATTACCTGCTCGAGAGGGAGTTCATCTTGGAGACAGATCATAAGGCGTTGCAGTGGTTGGAGCGGATGAAGGACACAAACAGCCAGATTGCACGCTGGTTCCTGTCTCTACAACCATACCGGTTTATCATCCAATATCGACCGGGAAGGCAGAATAAAGTGGCTGACTTTTTGTCTCGCAACTGTGTTGGCGAGCCTGGTGTAGGGGGGGAGAAATGTGAGGGTGCTGGGGAGCATCTTCCTCACTAAATGATGTACGCACTCACAGTGTCTGATAGGAAGTTTTGATTTTGTTATGCTTTTGTTTTGAAGTCCATTAACCTCTCTCTCTCTCTCTCCCTTGAAGTCAACTTCCTGAAGGCCTTAGTCATGGAGTGCACACATGATTATGGCCTAATGATGTTCACCTGAAAGGAGTTTTCCAATCACCCACTGATAGTGGGTTGAACCATCTGATGAGAGCTGAGGGGGGAGTGGGATGAATTTTCAGTTTGATTTGATTTAGTTAATTGGGATATTGTTTAGCTGGGGGTGTTTTGTAATCAGATATTTGTGAGGTGTGTCAAAATAACTGCAATGTTTCACTGTATAGGTTTTTGTAGTTGGGCTGTGTCGGGGTGGGAAGATCTTTTACATTTTATTGGTGATGGTATGACCAGCATGTATTTAAGGAGGGGTTCGTTGAGCGGCTCAGGGGTTATTTCTAGATGTGTTGCTGGTGAGCATGAAACAAAACCTCTGTACCACAAAAAAGAGAGAATATATTCAAAGCTTTGAAAACAATTGAAGGCTCGTGTGGTTGTTTTTTCCATTTGGTCCCCTTCGCATTGCCTTGCCACCGCTACACTAACATATTTGCTGATGTCCTGTCCGGGTTCACAGCTGCTGTGTCTCTGTGCTCTATCACAGCTGTGTCCTACAGAGGAAACACAGTCCAGTCCCTCCAGTGGTTCACAGACTGGATCTGATGTTACTGCACACGCTGTCTTTACCTTCAGACCAGAACCTGCCAACAGAAAAAGACTCAACATGTTTCATGTGTTTGTCAATGTTTCATTTATGATTTCTGACTGAAAACAGCTCTGCTCATTATGACCTGATCTTTAGGAAATATGAAACATGATTATCTTTCATTAGTTATTAGCTTCACAATCAAAATCTGCTTTTAAGCCCTCAAACATTTCCAGTTGCTGTTAACCAGAGCAGGAATTTCTCACACATCCTTTCCAAACATCCTGCTTTTAGTTTGGATGCTGACATCATTTGACTTTGGAAACAAAAACTACCAGGGTCACAATGATCAGTCTGGCTCTGAGGTGGAACTTGTGCACAAGTTGATCTTAGTCTGAGACCTCTCAGTCCATTCTGTCCTGGGTTAGAGGGACGTCTTTCCTGACTCAGCCAAGTCATTCACTCGTCTCTGCAGCTGTCCGGCCTCTTTAGACACATCTTTCACCAATTTTCTTTCCAAAGTCTTTGAAATCTTTGCTTCCTGCCTCTGCCAGGTCTGTGTGTAGAAGCATGTGTGTGTTACTGTTTGAAGTCTGATCATGAATCCAGTCATGTTTAGTTCAATATAGTGATGTGCTGATCTTTACCATGTTGTTCTGTTGTTCTGTTGTTTTGAGCTTTATCAATTACGGTTGAAGTACTCTGCCCTGAAGCCGACCTTGCTGAGCTTGGTTAGTGAACTGAATCAGTGCTTCTTCCATGTTTGTTACAGCCTCTAACATGACAACATGTTCAGCAGATTTTTGTGTCTTTGATGTTGTTTGATAATCTTGTGAGAAGTGTTTCAAGATGATGAAGCAAACACAGAAGCACTGAGAACAGAGTGGAGGTTAAGGTTAAACCAAAGACACAAGCACAGCTTTCAATTCAATTGTTTTTACACAGCACCAAATCACAACATCAGTCGACTCAAGGTGCTTTATATTGTACAGTCGACCCTACAATAAACCATACAGAGAAAAACCCAACAATCAGGCTACTAGTTACTGAAAAAGTGCTTGTGTTTAAAGTGCTTTGGCACTCTTTGGTAATATTGTAGACAATGTTTAACTTAATCATCATCTCTAGCTCCTCTGTAGACCTGTTTGATGACGATGTTTATCAAATGTGAAGCAAAATTTTGATCTTCTTTTGCTGCTGGTTCAGTGCGTTTTGGTTGGAGAGAGATGAAACCTGCAGCATCAGGATCTAGTGCAAAAAAAAAAAAAAGACATAAACACAGAGCGCAGACCCACCGACGCATCAGAATCTGTGAGCTGTCAGCTTTTAGCCCTGACAGCTTATCTGTACCACCGGGTGAGAAAGCCGACATCTCACTGCGTCCTGTTGGCGCTCTGCGTTTACGTCTTTGTGTGGAATCCATTTACCTGCATTTACTGTTTTTGTCACGGTTGACGCTGGCCAACCCTGGGGATGTGAGGGAGGAGGTCCCAAATGCTGGGCACTTTAATGAAGACGGTGCATTTATTTACAGTGAAGTAAGTAACAAGTACACAATAAATCCCCGTAGCTCCCTTGACTCCCGTGTCGTGTCTCACTCAAATGTCCGTGCTCGTGCTCTCCGCTCCCGTGTTTCCGCCCACCTCGTGCGTGCTGTCCTCTTCTGCTCCTCCTGCAGGGAAACAACAGAGGCATCCATCAAACACAACTCTCACGGGCATACATGACCTGCACAACACTACACTAGACACACACTAACTTGGAGTGTAACTCAACGATCCCGCGTCGGTGGGAGCTCCATCACTCTCCTAAACGCTCCCCCGACGAGCCGAATCAGCAACAGGTGCATGGGCCTCAGGTGTGGCCAGTCCTCCAGCTTGGCCACACCCATCAGGCCTGCAGGTGCCTGTCATCCATCCTACAGCCACACCCGCAGACACACACATATACACACACACCCTGGCTGTACATACAACATGTGGAACACAGACATGACAGCATAGTGCAGAAGAAACGCACATCAAATAATAATAATAATAATGGTCCACACTGCTCACAGACCCCGAGTCCCTGGAACTGGGTCCGTGACAGTTTTAGCTGTTTGATTTAACCAGTTTAACCTTTAACCTGAGATTCGTTTCTGCTAAAATACATTAATATTTAAAAGTCGATTCAAGATTTAATGAATCGATATTGCTTTATTTAAGCTACTCATCTCTATCTGCCTACATTTTCAAACGTACATACGCAAAGGACAAGGAATATCTGGACCACGGCCAATCAGAGAGGTGCCTCCCCTGACTATCTCCGATTGGTTTAGACCACGATATGGGCATAATGTGTGCCTATTGTTGACCACACGGGCTGGTTGCACCGGGGCGACCAAGGATTTTTTTTAGTTGCACCATTGAGAAAGCCCTGCTAAGGGAAGCATGCATAATGTAAACAGAATTGGTCCTAGCACTGAACCCTGTGGAACTCCATGATTAAGCTCAGTGTGTAAAGAGGACTCTCAATTTACATGAACAAATTGGAGTCTATTAGATAGATATGATACAAACACTGCAGTGCAGTACCTGTAATACCTACAGAATAGAATATTAGAGCGATTAGGGCACCGTTCAGTTCTGCACATTACATCTGACACATTCTTTGGTCATGGAGGGAGAGGTAGAAATGTGTTTAAGGTTGTGAGACTCTGACATTACAGTCAAGTACTCTCTAAGAATATTTCCTTACAACAAACAGAATTATAAAACCCATGTATAGTGCCTAATTTACCTTTATGCACTATATACATGTTTAATACAAGACTAACTGGGATTAGCTGGCAGAGGGTTTGGAGTCAAGTCCAGGACAAACAACTCTAATAAGATGAAGTGAGACTTCATTCAGACTGAAAACAGTTCAAAAGTAACAAAGTTCAAAGTGTTTAACAAAAAACCCAAAAGACTTCAATGGAGAAACACAAGAGACACAGTCTGACCAATGAACAATAAAGGAAGGAGAATAAAAGCTTCAGACACCTTAAACGCTGGTCCGTGAAAATATTATCGAACATAAACTGGTCCGTGCTGCAAAAAAGGTTGGGGACCGCTGCTGTAAATCATCTCCACACCTCTTTATGAGCTTCATTTATATAAAGAAGAGTGTCCTACATCTATCAGTGAAACAGCTGTGGTAGGTGGGAGGAGAAAACAGCTAAAAAATGCTTCACTGTCTGAAAATATATGAACTGAACTGAATTTGATTCTTTTAAAATCCTCTAAATGTTTCTTTCAGCTGTAAAAACTTTATTTATACTCCATCACAGTCCTGTACAAATGATAAACACCTTAATAATTTTGTTGATAATTATCGCTGATAAAAAAAATCACTTAATTTTTTTAATGATACCTGCTCAGAAAGAGAAATGGTGAAATGTTAAGTTTCTAATGGTTTGGTTATGGTTTCTGACAAAATTACACAGAAACCAACAGTGTGAAATCACATTAATTCAAAAACAAAGTGCTCTTAATGTGAAAAAATCTGCTTCCTCCCCCCTCCCACCTGTGCTGAGTCTCAGGTGGAGTCCTGCCTCCTTCCAGGGAGCAGCTCACCTGTGTCTGTGTGGAGTGGAGCTTGTTGTTGGTGTGTGAAGAAACTGTAAGTTTGCTTTGTTTCCTCCTTTAACAGTTTGTCTTTAGGAACTTTAGGACCAGAATGTGAAGTGAAACATTTTTATTTACATAAAATGGTAAATGGCCTGCATTTATATAGCGCTTTAATAGTCCCTAAGGACCCCAAAGTGCTTTACACATCCAGTCATCCACCCATTCACACACTGGTGATGGCAAGCTACGTTGTAGCCACAGCCACCCTGGGGCACACTGACAGAGGCGAGGCTGCCGGACACTGGTGCCACTGGGCCCTCTGACCACCACCAGTAGGCAACGGGTGAAGTGTCTTGCCCAAGGACACAACGACCGAGACTGTCCAAGCCGGGGCTCGAACCGGCAATCTTCGGATTACAAAGCAAGCTCCCAACTCTTGAGCCACGATCGCCCACATAACATTAAACAAATCAGATGTATGATCTGAATTTGAGTGTAATGAAACAAACTCCTGATATGTGATATTGTTTTACAGCTGTATTAAATAACAAGTTGTTACTGTTGATTATTGATGGTGAGATGAAGCCTCGTGATGAACTGAAAAGAGAACACAAAGGAGACACCTGCTGGAGCAGCTGGAGTCCTACAGACACTCTTCACTACACAAACACCTCCCACAACATCCACTCTTTCCACTCTGACTGCTGTGTTTGTGGAAACACTCCAACACACACCGCTTCACATATGAACATGTGTGTGAAGCAGAGCTGAGCTGACATTAAACATGATGGAGTATTTATTCACAAACACACAACAACATTTACACACACATTACCTCTGCAGGACGACACACGCCTGATTTAATGATTTTCATTTACTGCTGTTTCTGTACAAAGCAACAGTTTGTTTCTATTCTGAGTTGGTTACTTTGTTTGTTGGATTTCAGTCGGTTTCTGCTTTAATTCATGTTAGAATCAAATGTTTTGACATGTTTCACTTCCTGTTTGCTGAAGTGGATTTTCAGCTGTTTCCAAACCAAAGGCTTGTTTTAAAGAGACAGTTTCACTGGGATTGAGGGAACGACGTGTTTGCAGTTTCTATCCAACAACACCAAGCAGTTAAAGAGTTCATGTTACTAACAGCTCAGGGCTCTGCAGCAGACACAGGCTGGACTTTAAAATGAATGGGACCATCTGCAGACCAGGTCCAGCAGGTCTTCCACAGATCCTGTTAGAAAAATGTGCTTTTCATTTGCTGCAGCCATAGAAGCTGATGAAGATTTCAAATATCTCCATCATCCCAAAGAAAAACTGGTTTGCAGGCTGAGCATGAGGAGAAGGAAACTCCAAACTAGTCCAGTCATTTCCAGTGTGCAGGAATATTGATGGTCCTATGGGAGCAGCACCAGTTTAAATGTTCCACATGTTTTATAGGATAAAGGAATTCCTCTGGGTCAGTGGAAGAGAAGGCTGCAGATGAAGCTGCTTACAGCTCAGATACCAAACACATGGACTCAATCATTAGATAGATTTAGATTATATTAGCTGAAACTTTATTTATCCCTCGGGTGGGTTCCTCCGGGAGATTCAGTTTCCACAGCAGCCACAGAAGAATGTGAGCGAGAGACATATAAATACATATAACAGGGATAAATATGTGAATCATTCACAGAGAGCTCGAACCAGAGTCTAGATTTGCAGGAGCAGTTTGTAACTGAATCCTTCAAATAAAAGACGAGTGTGACAACATCAAGCACTTCAGTCTGTTGGTTTATGGCAAATAGAAGACACAGAAATATACACACAGTTTCCAGAGCACATTAATTTATGACTCACAATCCAAGGATAGACAAAAAAACAGAAAGAAATCTGTCTCCCATCCACTTCAGATTGAGTTTGATCCTGATCTGTGTCAGCAACAAGTTCACCCTGAAGGAACTGATCCAGGCTAACTGATATTTCTTCAGCTGCAGTTCTGATCAATACAGTTTCACTCATTTCTAATATCTCAGTATTGATCCAGTTTATTGTTGAATATTATTATTGTTTATTCCAAATAAACAGGGACCAAACCAGTCAGAAGGGAGGAATTAAATCCAGACAAAATGTCCAGATTCATAAACATCCTGTAGGAATCTCACAGAAGGATCTGCAGGACTCAGGAAGCTTCATTAAATAATCCTAAATCTGTCACAGTCTCCTCAGCAATGTTCCCTTTAATGTTTCATGTGTCTGAACGAACACACAAACTCCCTGAGCGTCCCTTGGACCACTGTGAGCAACAGCAGACGTGTGCACTGTGGTCACGCCAGCATCCAAGTTACATGGTTTATTAAAATAATCAAATTACAGCATTTATGTTAGACTACTTTTAATTAACTGCTTTAGCCCACTTACAATGAAAATTAAAAAAAAAAATCTTGAAGTATGTTAACACTATTGGAAGTAAAAATAAATAAAAACTTGAACTCCAATTTTGAAAACAACTTTTTTTTGTTTTTTATAAAGCTCTGACTTGTATTATGAGTCTGTGGTCTGGGAGAGAGTCTGTAACTCTCTGTCTGCAAAATATAGTATATAATGACCAATGTTGGCCAATTAATTATATAGTTACTTCTTCAAAAAAGTAAAACAAAGTTTTTGCAGCTGTTTACCTAAAAATGCAGCCAAGGTGGTTTTTAAACAAACATTTCAAACTATTTACAGAACAATCGGCTTATCTGCATCAAATTTGATGCAGATACAAATTATTTGTGCCACTCCAAAAAATAATTTCTGTCCACTATGAGATAAAGGAGAACAACCGCCTGATACCTGCAGGCCGGACAACAGCAGATGTATCACTGCTAAAAACTGCGTTTTATAAGGAAAACGCTCAAAAGCACTCTCCGCCTGTGAGCAAAACCAAAACCAAAAAACCCCCCACCCTTTCCTATTGGTGGAAAAATGTACAATGTCGACCAATCAAAAATAATATAGCAACATGGCATTTAGATGTTTAGGACGGGGAAAGTTTTGGGAGTGATGGTGGTGTTTTGAGATGTGAGAGATTTGCGACGTTTAGCGCGTTTGGAGTCTAAAGTTAGTGTGTTGTCTTGTGTAGTTAGTGTGTAGTGTAGTCAATAGTTTTGTTGTGTGTGTCAGAACAATGAGGCGAGTGCTGAATGTTACAGGTGTTACAGCCCGTTTCTTCCCGCAGTAAATATAAACAACGACAGTATTCAGGAAGAAAACCAAACATTGCAGATATTTTTATCATAACTCTGGTTATAAGAAGAGAGGAATGATTTCACAAACAGATTAAAAGTGTCAATAAAAAACATAAAAATCATTTAAATCAGAGAGTTCATGTTACTAACAGCTCACGTCTTTGCAGCAGAGACTTTAAAATCAATGAGGAAACCTCCAGGCGCGTCACTCTGTAAGGACACAGAGCAGGGTGGAGGTCCAGGTTGGTTCCTGTGAATAATGATGGAGCCTTTTGATATTAACAAGCACTTTTTCATTGACACAGAGAGGAAACGTATTTTCTGCGTCACTTCCTCACAGTAAAGATATTTGTACCGATTCTGCAGGTAAACTGTTGATGGGACAATAAACAAATTTCACTTTGCAAAATGTTCTGCAGGGAAGCTGTGGTTGCTTCTTAGACTACCATGACCTGGATGACTGAGAACCTACGCAGACACGTTCTGAAGGAAGGGCTCCACACTTATTGGACTGATTTAACTGAGCTTATTGTCATCGAGCAAAGTTTGTTTAATGTGTCTCTATTGACAACACAAAGCATTTTTAAACTATTTATAAACGTAGAAGTCTTCAAATATATCTGCAGTGCTTGGTGTAAATTCAGTGATTCAAGCTGCAGCTGGTTGTTCATCTTCATTGAAAATAAATATGAATAAATGATAATAATATATAATATAATATAATAAATAATAAAATATCATGTGATGTTGGTATTTTCTGTAAATGTCTTTTTGAATGTAAATGCTTTGTTCCAGATAGACAGGGAGTCACTATCAGGCTGTCCAAGCAAGTCCACGTCTGTAGCAGAGACTGAAGAAGATTGTAACGGAGTCCAACAGTCTGCAGTGGCCACCACAGTCAACTGTCTTCACATCACAAGGACAATTTCAACATGTCTGTGAAGTCTCCTAGGCCTTGTACTCATGCCTTGATAAACAAGTAGGTGGAGTAACATGTGGGTTTTCAGTGAGTTAATATGTACAATTTACTGTTACTGCTGCTGTTTTTGTTTTGTCAGGTTTGTTTCATGAATATTTGTCAGACAGAAGAAGGTGATATTCCAACGGAGCTGGAAAGGAGAGCCGTGGATGCCTTACATTTGAAGAGCAGAGCAGCTGAAGATGGACACTGTGATTCATCACCTCCACCAGCAACACACTGACCTGCATTCATCCATAGATGACACTCAGGACTCTGGTTCCACAGCTGTTCTTGTTCACAGCTGCATCCACTTAGAGAGGAAACTGTATAATGCAATGATGATGTTCCAGCGCTATGTTGTTGCTCCTCCTCCACATGCTTACCTGCCACAGTTTAACTCCGCCTCTCAGACAGTCATGTCACCTGATCTGCATGTTTTGCTGTACGATGACGTCATCTTGACGTTGACGAGGAGCAAAACTAGTTTTGTCCTGCAGATGGCGATCTTGCACCGTGTTCAGAGAGCCAACACTTTGATGCTGCTCTACTCAACTTACTTTAGCCTGGTTTGGACTCTATATGAGCAGCTTCCACTCTGGTTTCACTGTTAAATACACTTGTTTGATTTCATTTGGAAAAGTTGAAAAATAAATATTTTATTGCAAAATTATTTGTTGGTACATTTTTGAGGGTCAAATATCTTGTTTGATTTGAGGAATGAACTGTTAAGATGGAAAAAAATGAATCAGGTTAAAATAGTGCTGCTTTAAATCAGTGATGATGTATAATGTAATTTAAAATGTAGATAATGGCTGTAGTGGGCTTGTAATGTAAATGTGTCTGATTAAATGTGACATTAA
>CAKLIZ010003721.1:1976-15641 GCA_922035795.1 Oreochromis mossambicus | reverse complement strand
CTACCTTGTCTGAAAGGCATGTAGTGTGCACCTGCTTTTGTGCAAATGACGTGAGACTTTCCAGGACTTATGAATTGTTAGAGAAAATGTAGACATGAGAGGGAGAGAATTAAAAAGGGAGAGCTGCAGAGCTGCCAGCTTTCTTTCTTGGCTAGACGTTCATCACTTTGATTATTTGATGCAGTTCTGGCATCAGAAACATCATTCTCAGCACTCCCAAAGGAGTTTTTAAAAGAGTTAAAGCATTTCTCATAACATAGACAAAATACACCAAAAAATCAAAACTCTAAACTTTTTTTTCTCACATATCAAACATGAGAAGCAGGTGAGTCACTTTACCTCTGAAAAACCTTCTGCCACTGTTTTCAAACTTAGACACCAAATGTTTTTATACTTAAAAGGTTACCTCAGACACAACGAAATGTGAAGGACATGAACCAGTCCAGGCTCAAACGTCTTGGTGGCTCAGCCCCCAAACACAATTTCATACACACAGTTCCGTACAATTAATATTAACAGATGTTTGCAAATGTAGTCGGCTCTTTTCCCATTTTTGGACTGAGCACACATCACAGTCTAAAGCAGCTTAATGACTTGGACGAGCTAATGCAGTGTCTGAAAATGATCCAGAATGAAAAATCACAGATTTCAATATTGATCAAAGCGTTTTAGGGTCGACCCTTTAGATATCAAACCTGGGGCAAAGGCTCAGTCATGTTAAACAGAATTTTCCAAAGTAAGCTAAACAAGTGTTTGAAGTAAAGCAGATAAGAAAAGAAACATGTGCACAGAATTGTACTTTTCTTTTACTCTTATCCACAAAGAGGCAGTACAAACAGTGCCACTGCCACTCCTAACACCTGGACTCATGTGAAATACAGGGCTACTAAACCCCTTTTCGTCATTTTAAGCTATTGTTATTGTCACACGGGGGCGCTATGAGGCTGTCTTGTGTTTATGATGACCTTGTGTCTTGTGCCCAGGAAGCGTTGTCCCTTCCTGTGAGATCTTCCCTCTAATGGCTGTTAAATATGTCGGAGTGCAAAAGGAAAACATCTTGGCCCTGAACTCTGAGCACAAAAGAAATAACATCTGTCGAGTTATTTGTGTTGGAAAATCTTTATTTTATTTAATTTTATTTATTTATTTTATTTTATTTTATTTTATTTTATTTTTAAAAAGCACTATTAGTGTGCAAACTTTGCTGACTGCAAGTGTACGTGTTTAGGAATTTTACTGGGGTAATAAAGGTCCTAATTGTTCACTTACAAGCCAACTCCTTGTGTTAGTCCCAAATCAAAACCTCCTTCTGAACCTAGCTAAATGTTTGGGGGTCTGTATTTGAATTGATATTGTACTGGTCCTGAGTAGAGGCGCTACACAGTCAAGACTTTTAATCTGTTGATTCCAGTTTGCAAAGACACTTTCTCCATTTTTTCTGTTTCCGAACAAGAATTTGCTCCCTTATTGTGGTTTCTCTGAACACCATTTTCCACATGAGCTCTCATAGATGTTCTGTTTCATGTTAAAGTACAGAAAATGACATTTTCTACTTTTAAAGAGTCAAACTTTATATTGCTGGGTTGAAAGGCTTGGCTCCAGATGTTCACACCAGAATCAGTTTGAGTCTTAAACGTGTGTCACAAACTATCTCAAAGTAGGTGAAAAGCAGGGAGTTCACACAAAGTTTACTTAAATAGAAAATAATGTATTACATGCACATGGAGGTCCATGAGGGAATCCACAGCCAGTGAAATAATTGAACAGCATAGGAGTGATCATGTATTGTATATAGAAAGAGCAAAGGCCATACTAGCAGAGGTCAGAGAGGGCCCTGACATAAAGAAAAGATCTGTAATTGGGTGGGATGGTGGTGGAATTGTTTGGAATGGTTCAAATGCCAGCTGGAGTCGTTCTGTGTGCTTCTTCAGGTGCTAATCTTCGTCCCACAGTTCACACATATGTATGTTAGGTTGACTCAGGGGTGTCAAACTGCAGGGCTCGAGGGCCATTGTCCTGCAGGTTTTAGATCTCACCCTGGGTCACCTGAATCAAATGATTTCTTTATTACCAGGCCTCTGAAGAACTTCAAGACATGTTGAGGAGGTGATTTAGCCATTTAAATCAGCTGTGTTGGATCAAGGGCACATCTAAAACCTGCAGTACACCGGCTCTCGAGGCCTGGAGTTTGACACCTCGGGGTTAACTGGTGATTAAATTACGTGTGTATGTGGTAGAAATGTGTAGTCACAAGGACTTTAACTACAAAGTATAATCCATTGACTCTGAGCTCAGAGTGGCCTTTGAGCTGATCACATCAGGTTCCACTGCTGTCAGCTAAGAATCCGAGGCTACAATTCAAATGAGCTCACAAAAAAGGACCACAGTAAATTAACAGTATGTTGTCTGGTCTAAATAATTCTCTGTTCATGGTACAATAAAAATAAAACAAAATGAGATCAAACACTTTGCTCTTTCTTTAATATTTTCTCTCTGTTTTCATGGCTGCACCCAGCTTGCAGAACACAGCGATAACAAAAGTATCAAAATGCTTGAGTGTTAGTGAACATGTGTGCAAAGCTTCAGTGCTTTATTGACCAACTATAGTTGTACAACAAAACAATAAACAAACCTCCCCCCACCCAAGAAAAAAATACCACTAGATTGTGTAACCCAAAGATAGCAAAATACTAATATGAAGAGTTTTTGAAGTGACTCTGGGATAAGAATTTAAAATAGGCAAACTGCAAGATCTCATATTTCCTGTTAATTTACAAATTTGTTTGTTTATTGTTTTTTTATTTCCTGACTTGCCATGTGTTTAGACGATTAAAATATGATTAAAATATGCTAAAATATAGCGTGCACATTTTTTCTTTTTCTTAATTCTTTCTTTTTTTTAAAGCACAGACAATAGCTAAAACACACCGGCATGATGCCACTTTTATAAGGAACACTTAAACTTACATTTTTATGTTTTTTTTTTTATCTTTTTGTCCGACTAAAACATGTTTGTCACTAAATTGTGACAAAGAAAATAGACATCAGTTGACACCAATTGGAAATCAGCTGATGACAACTGGTTAAAAATTTGATACACTTGAAGTAAAATAAAGAAAAATAACCAGATTTAAAAATAATAATAATATGAAACAGAATGTAATAAATTCAGATTTCACCTCCAGATGCAGCTGAACAGAGGACCAGGAGAGACAGGACAATCCATCGAAGTGGAAAAAATGTGGCAGCATTCATTTATGCCCTGAGTTCCACCAATATCAGACTGAATGCTGGAATAATTCCCAAGTAGAGAAAAAGTTTCCACTCTGCACCAAACTTTAGTTCTGCCCAAGTTTCAAATGTGGTTCGAACCTCTCACTGTCTCCTACTGCCGTGTTTACACTGGGTGCTTTGTTTCATGGACAACATGAGCACAGTGTATACTTGAGAGAATCCTCACCTGCTGCATCACTGTGTAGTATGACTCCTGCACTGGGTCCTGTCAGAAAAAAGTTGTAACAGTTAATGGGAGCAGCAGAGAGGATTGTATGTACTTCTCGTCCCTCCCTCCCGGACTTCGTCTATCAGGGCGTCAGGATGCTGAATTCACTCCCTGCTCTCACATGAACTTCAGACCTGTATTCACCTCTTCCCTCTGAACCCACCAGCTCCCCAAAACATACAAAAAGCATTATGGAAAGTGGATGCTCAGACTGGCTGAAGTTTTCTTAATATCTCTCTCTCTCTCTCTATATATATATATATATATATAAATGTGGATGGCGAAGTGAAGAATCTGATTAATTGACAGAGCCGATAAATTGCCACTAGCAATGTTACAATTACATGTTACATGCAGTGAAATAGGACCCCGTATGACCATACAGACCAGAGAGACGTGTGATGGTAAGAAAAATAATGAAAGTGCACAATACATGAGGGAAAAGGAGGGTAAAAAAGAACTCTGCTCAGACTAAGCACCTGATAGGAGATACGTTTGAGAACCGAAAAAGCCAGGAAGATACAGCAGACACCACAAACACACAAAGTTTTAGTGTGTCAGCGTCCCTTCTATACCACATCCTTTGTTTTACTTCTTTGCTGAAGTTTCTGTAGAGGAACTGGAAACCACAGGAACATTTTCACATCCAGTTTAGAGTTTCACGTTAGTATTTGGAGTGGTAACTGCATGCAACTCTGTAATTTGACATCCACAAATATGACATTTGACATATATCTTTGCCTTACCCCTCAAAACCTGTAGGAATTTCACACTGAAATTTACTGCATTAGCTGTTGCACATCCATATGTGCCCCTCTCAGGCTGTGCATATGTTCCCCAACCAAAAGTTGTATTTTAATAGTGACATAAAAATGAAAATCAGGAAGAGACGTTCAAGTCAGGAGACCCAGTGGAGTATAAGAGAGCTGGGTATGAGCTGCAAAAGTCCATCAAAGCAGCAAAAAGGGCCCACTCAAAAAAATCTTGAAGGCTACTATGTCAACCACAAAACACACAGCATGTGGCAGGTGATTAACAACTACCACAGACAACCAAGATGCCACCCTTATAGACAGCCTTAACACCTTCTACACCAGGTTTGACAGACTGAACACAGACACACCCTCAAAGGCCCCCAGAGACCCCACGGACACTGCCTTCCAGGTGACACACACACAGGTCCCAAAAGCTCTGAACAAGGCGAACCACCACAGAGTTCTCCTCCCAGAGCTCTGAAGGCCTGTGGAGAATAACTAACCTGTCAATATCTCAGGCAATGACTTCAGGCCAGCAGCGCTCACACCTGTTGCCATGAAGTACCTAAAACAACTGGTTCTGACGCACATTATCGACATGGTCCCAGATATTGTCGATCCCGTCCAGTTTGCCTACCGATCCACTCAATCAGTGGATGACATGGTAACAATAGCCCTACACCATGCTCTGCAACATCTGGAGTGTAGCGGAACATCTGCCAGGATTCTGTTTCTGGACTAGAGTTCAGCTTTTAATACCATCCGTCCAAAGCTGACAGACCCACTCTCATCATCAAAGGAACTGAGGAGGAGATCAATGAGTTTTATAGAACTGGCACTTTGATTCTACACAAGTATACAGTAAAAAGGTTATTAAGGCAGCACAGTGGTAACATTGATGACGACAATATAATATTGGTAACTGATTCCTTGCACAGCCTCAGTCCACTTTGCTCCAATTCAAAGAGTAGGTGTCGTTTGATGTGTCGTAGCTCATTTGATGGCTCATATTTCAAGCAGAACCTACTTCTGTGTGGACAAGAGCAAAGCTTTATATTAGTGGTTTTGTTGGTGTGAGGACCTCAGATGATCATGTCCCAACAGGTTTATTTTGCTCATAGTGAAAGGTGAGGAATATCAGAACAATTATGCATAGTTATTTGTATAAAATATAGATTTTTTCATAGCTGTTCTGCTTATATTTTATGTAAACTCTTCATGTTTTACAAAAAAAATATATATATACGTGATGGAGGGGAATGGAGATCATTTTTGGTTTGAGCACCCTAAAAAACATTATTTTGACCAAAAATATATGGGACAGCTTCTGTGTCTGGACCTGGACAGTGGAGTGCTTGGTAGTGACCTCTGTTGTAGAGTCTTTACCTTATAATATAAAGCACCTTAAGGCAACCGGTGTTGTGGTTTATCACTGTATAAATAAAACTGAACTGAACTGAAGTGATCGATAATCTATAAAAACAGAAAAAAAGACCTGCTGTGTTTAGTATTAAACTGCAGGACGAGAGTAAAACTCAGTGGAGGTCCTGGGTCGGTTGCAGAAAACAGGTTCAGATCATAAACTGCGGCTTAAAATTTTTGATCACATTTTTTTAATCAAACAGGAACAAAAAATATTAGCTGGCTATTTTGAATTTACGGATGATATTTTGTAGACTAGCAGAAAAAAAAATCATATCCAGTGAAACATGTTTTTAGAGTTTTAATTTTTCAGATATTTTTATTACAGTGCTTTTACACCATTTCATTTGACATGTTTTTATTCATTAACAGATCAGAACAAAGGTAAAGCCCAGACGAAACATGAATCAAATATCTCTGCTGTTCTTTAATGTCAGACTTTAATAAAAAATAAATAAAAAAAACTAACAGTAAATGCTTTTTTCTGAATTGTTTGATTGATTTTCCTCCTTTTATCTCCTCGTTTTCTCATATTAATGGGGGGCGATCGTGGCTCAAGACTTGGGTGTTCGTCTTGTAATCGGAAGGTTGCCGGTTCGAGCCCCAGCTCGGACAGTCTCGGTCGTTGTGTCCTTGGGCAAGACACTTCACCTACCGCCTACTGGTGTTGGCCAGAGGGGCCGATGGCGCGATATGGCAGCCTCGCCTCTGTCAGTCTGCCCCAGGGCAGCTGTGGCTACAACTGTAGCTTGCCTTCACCAGTGTATGAATGTGAGAGTGAATGAATAGTGGTATTGTAAGCGCTTTGAGGGGTCCCGAAAAGCGCTATATAAATGCAATCCATTATTATTATTATTATTAATAACGAGTAAGTATTCTAAAGTATTCTGATTCTGATTAACAACACAAGAAAAGTAATTTTCATCAGTAATGATTGATTCATGATACATTATTAAAAAATATGCTTGTTCTACTGACTTGAAGAACTCTAAAATAGATTTTACATCATCTTAAATGCTGATTGTTTCACAGTTTAATAATGTCTTTGTAATGACATAATCAATTATTAATTATTGATTTCCTTTTTCTGTAAAATTAACAAATATATTTGATCACTATACATTTAATAATCAATAAATGCACAGTCAAATAAGATAATAATTCTAAAATTTGATTTCCAGTCTGTATATTTATGTTGATGTTAATGAGCTGCTGCCAAATAACACTGCATATCACTGCAGGACACAAGCCTTGTTTTTTATTTTAGCTGCAGGAATTAAATGAATTCCAGCTCCCACTCCAGCTCCCACCGAAGACCCTAGTAAACCTCCCGTCACAGCTCCCACCGAAGCACTTACAAATCCAACTGTGGCTCCTACTGCAGCTCCCACTGGACCTCCTACAAGTCCAACTGTAGCTCCAGCAGCAGCAGCTGTGAAAACAGCTGGAATACCAATTCCAGCACCAACTCCAAGACCCAGTCCAAGAGCAGATCCTATAAGAATAGCAACCTTGCTGTCTCGATTAAACATATTTTTTCGTTCTGCTTTGTATGTTGCTTCTTCGGGTGTCATATTTTCTTTCTTTATTAGTCGTTCCACCTCTTTCTTTATAACCTTCCCTGCCTTCTTAAACATCTGATTGCTGTAGTAGCTTCCTCCATTTTCCTTCACCATGGTGTTGATCTTCTCCAGCAGCTCTCTGACCTGAGCAGGATCTCTGATTCTGTTGTTAAAAACATGATATCCTCCTCCACACTGATCGATGAACTCACTGAGACCTGGAGTTTCAATGATGCATTCCTTTATGGAGACCTTCAGATCATCTACATGGGTGAACAACACCATGGTGTAACGAGCTGCTTTGTCTCCAAACACCTCCTGAATGATTCTCACTGTTTCTTGTTCTTTATCTTCAAACTCTCCTGGATTGACCACAATCAGGAACACGTGAGGACCAGGAGCAGCCAATGAGATGCATCTATTGATCTCTTTGTTGAACTGGTCTAAGGTAAACTCGGTGTGAAACAGGCCTGGAGTATCAACTACAGCCAGTTTTTGAAAGTCGAACAGAGCTGTTTCCTTCTGACACTCTAATGTTTCTGGGAAGAAGATGATGTTGATCTAAATACATTTCCCTCTAAGATGGTGTTTCCTGTTGAACTCTTCCCAGCTCTGGTTTTTCCCACAAGAACAATCCTGAGGTCTGGTTCTACTTTTTTAAATGCTCTCTCTGCCTTTTCAAACATCTCATTGGTGTAGTAACTTCCTCCATTATTCTGAACCATGGTGTTGATCTTCTTCAGCAGCTCTCTGACCTGAGCAGGGTCTCTGCTTCTGTTGTTAAAAACATGATATCTTCCATGACACTGATGGATGAACTCACCGAGAGCTGGATTTTTTATTAATGTTTCTACTGTGACTCCATCACACTCCAGATTGTCTCCACAGGTGAACAGGGCCATAGTGTACCGTGCTGCTTCTCCTCCAAACACATTCTGAATCTGCCTGACTGTCTTTTGTTCTTCTTCTGTGAATCTGTTCGCCTGAATCACAACCAGGAACACATGAGGACCTGGAGCAGCAAAGGGGATGGCTCTACTGATCTCTGTCTTGACCTCCTCTTCAGTCTTATTGGTATCAAACAGACCTGGAGTATCAACTACAGCCAGGATTTGACCATCAAACTGGCCTGTGTCCATCTGACACTTTGCGGTTGCTGTGGAAGCATTTGGTGTAGACATAAATACTCTTTGTCCTAAGATGGTGTTTCCTGATGCACTTTTCCCAACACCAGTTTTCCCAACAAGCACAATCCTGAAGTGAGCCTGTCTGAACATCTCACTGGTGTAGTATCTTCCTTCATTTCTGTGAACCATGTTGTTGATCTCCTGCAGTAACTCTCTGACCTGAGAGGGATCCTCCATTCTGTTGTTAAACACATGATATTTTCCTCCACACTGACTGATGAAGTTACCCAGAGGTGGATTATTACTAATAAATTCATCTATGGTAACACTGGCTGCCTCTGGGTCATCTCCACAGGTGAACAAGACCATAATATAACATGCTGCTTTTTCTCCAAACATCTGCTGAATTTTTCTCACTATTTCTTTATCTTCTTCTGTGAAGCTGCCAGTTTGAAACACAACCAGGAACACATGGGGACCAGGAGCAGCAAAGCAGATGCATCTATGGATTTCCCTCCTAACATCCACGTCAGTCAATCTGTTCTCAAACTGATCTGGAGTAACAACTACAGTCAGGATCTGACCTCCAAACTCTTGTGTTTTCTTCTGAAACTCTAACGATGTTGACTCAAAACCATTTCTATTATTTCCTAAAATGGCATCTCCAAATTTGTTCTTTCCAACTCCAGTTTTTCCAAGAAGCACAATCCTGTACTCTGGTTTATCTGGTTCTTCTTGTTGTTCTGGCTCCTCTAACTCTGCAGAAAAATATTATGAACATTTTAATTCAATTCAATTCAATTCAATTTTATTTACATAGCACCAAATCACAACAAAAGTCGCCTCAAGGCGCTTAATCGCCTCAACTGATGTTGGTGTAAAAGGCACATTTTACTATTATCTTTCTCTAAAATGAACATTTTTACAGATGAAAATCTGAAAACAAATATTTGTTAGCTTCCCTCAGTTATTTTGCAGCCCAGACTAGGAGATATTAAGTCACTGAAAAAATAAATAAATAAATAAGGAGAAAACTGAGAGAAATTCTTTGACCCTGTGGTGGACAGAGAAACTGCAGGTTTCTGCACTTCTGCAATTCTTCTTTTAGGCCTTAGATGTTAAAATAATTCATTTAATTTTGGGAGGTTTAATAGAATCAGCTATATCTTTGGAAATAAGCCAAATTGGAATGGAATCAGACATTTTTTCTGAGAAACATTCCCAATGATCTATAAAGCAAACATTCTTGGTACGAAGTGCTCAGAGAAGAGCTTGAGAAGATGTGGAGGGTGAAAGTAACAGTGGTCCCAGTGGTAATAGGAGCACTAGGTGTGGTGACTCCCAAGCTAGGTGAGTGGCTCCAGCAGATTCCAGGAACAACATCTGAGATCTCTGTCCAGAAGAGCGCAGTCATAGGAACAGCTAAGATACTATGCAGGACTCTCAAGCTCCCAGGCCTCTGGTAGAGGATCCGAGCTTGAAGGACAGACTACCCCCAGCGGCGAGCGGGGAAGTTTATGGAATATGTATTTATTTAATAATTACAGAGAAACTAATATGAACTCCTTTTCCATGTAGTAGTGTTGTTACATCCTGTGAGGCTGTGGGAGTGTGTGGGTGGGGTGTTTGCCCGTTCTCCCCGCCTCCTCCTCTCTTGCCACTCCTACCCCCTCTGTGTCTCTCACTCTCCTCTCTCCCCAGGACACAGCTGCTCTTGATTAGCCTCATTTGCCACCTGACCCAAGTCAGCAATCACCTCTGAGGCTATTTAAGCTGGGGATGAGCTGTGAGCAGGGTGTTTTTCCCTCGGTGGCTTTACATGGTTTTTGTGCTAGGTCTTGGACAGACAGCCTCCTTCTGAATAGTGAGTAGACGGGCTTGTGGGTCCTGAGAGTGTCTCCCCGTGGTGAGGAGTAAAGTCGGGAGTGTGGGAAGTGCTAGTGATGGGCAGATGAAGCTTCATGAAGCACTGAAGCTTTTCATCCAATTGGTTCACACCAGCGCAAAGCTTCGTGAAGCTTCATTTGCTCTAGTAGGACATCTAGTGGACGTAAAAATATTAGTTGGCATGAATTTGAAGCGTGTGGCATTTTGCACACAGCCTGTAAATGTCAACAACAACAGGAGTGTGTAAAACATGTATATTGTAGTGATGGCAGTATACTGTGTTTATTTATACTGGCAGTATGGAACATGATTATTTGGAAATGCTTGAAATGGAAATGATCATTTACTGTGAGGTGAGGTGTGGTTGGGGTATGGACAGTGGTTGTGCTTTTGTAACGTTGAGGTATGGACAGTCCTGCCTGTTCACATTTTATTCTGTAAAAACTACATTTTCACTGCTTTTATGGCCATTTTAGTAGGGAGAACATAGCTAGAATTTAATGATTTAACAGATCTTTTAAATCCTTTGTCCTCCACAATGCTAAATGGCTGGTGGTCCTCAATCACCATGCTAACCAGGTCTTCATCTATTTGAGATTGTTCTCCTGAGGAAAGACAATAAAAACAAAGCACAAATATAAATATCACACACGTAACTTATTACAGTTGTATAATATTGTTATATCCTTTAGTAACATTACTGCATGCTATATTATCATGGCATTTGATGGCTCACCTGGTTTTGCTCCACAATCGGTGTTCCCCTTATTCTCATGCAAAGCTCTGTAGTGCCTAAGCATGGATGAGGTGTTGTTATATCCCAGCTCCCTGGCACATAGCAAACACTTCACCTTGTACAAAAGTAAAGACAGCTTAACATAACTGTTATTGCACCATCAGTATTATGAAAATACATCTTCTGTAGAAATTTACATACTTTTTTGGGAGGAATAAGCTCAAAATGTTCCCACACAGGGGAGGACATCCTCCTCTTCTTAGCTGGCTCCATCCTCTCCTGACTTTCTCTCCTCACTCTCCTAAACCTCCAAACTGTCTCCAAACTCTCGCTAACCGCAACTCTCCGTCAAACACCCACATTTTGAATGAAGTCTGAGGGGTTTATATCGCTGTCATAGCCCGCGGCAAAGTTCGAACCACTTCATGAACCAGTCACGTGGTACAGCCGGGCAGCGAGGCTTCGGACGTCATCATTTTCAGCTCCTCCCATAAATGAAGCAAGCCTCGATACGCACTTCGCGGAAACGCCCCCTCTATTACTCGACACACGCTTCGAAGCCTCGATACAGAACGTCCCATCACTAGGAAGTGCCTCCCTTCTTTGTTTAGTAGTTTTCTTGTCTTTTGTTGCTGCGAGTGTTTCCTTTGTTTCTTTGGCATTATTGGTAAAACGGCGTCTTTAAGTTGATGTCGTTTGTAACAAAGCTATATTATTTGTAATAAAACTACATTATTATAGAACAACTCTGTGTGTTTTCCTTTTCATTCTGTTTCCGGACCCATTTGTTACTGGTCCCCTCACTCGCATGCCTAGACCCCTTCGGAGGGGACGTAACAAGTGTATTAAATTAAATTTGGATAACATACATGCTTGCTATTACCTATTTGAACTGTGAACATGAAACCTGTACAGATGTTCTTCTCACCAATATTGTTTTTAGTTTTACTATTCAAAGTGCAAAAACTCTTTCCTCTAGTTTTAGTTTTTTACTTTCAAATAGTCATTGTGAAAGAAAATAATTAATGTAATATTTTAGCCAAATTCTCTCAATGCATGCTCAATCACCAAGGTAAAGAAATCCCCAAAAGTTAATTCTGTTCATCTGGACAAAAACACTTCGTCCACATGAACAAAATCAACTTTCTGGGATTTTGACATGAAGTTGACATAGTTATGTTCTCCTGAACATTAAGATTGCGTTGTTGTATATTTTTTTTTTTTTTTTTTTTTTATCCAACTAGACATTGGAAATATCTTTTTTTTGTGTCATATTTAAATGTACAGTGAAAAAGTGAGTTTAAATGTCCTTACCTGGTAGAAGCTCTTGGTCAGACATGTCTGTATAGCAGTTTGTGTGTCACTGCCCGTCTTGCTGTCGAATAACTTCTTCTTTATCTCACTCAGAGTCTATAAGAGACTCTTTCTAGGCCCTCCGTGCAGCTGTGGACTGTTGGAATGTTGCAACTTCCTCAGCATCACAGACCGCTCAGTCAAGCACCCTTCAGACATCGTTCTTACGATCACCAGCAGCTGACGGCTGACTTGAGGCAGATTAAGCTATTGAGTGACGATAAAAATCAAGGGATAAACCTTTTTTTGACAGCATACCACATGCTTCAGTTACATTATTAGTATGCTTGTTTGTGTTGATTAGAAAACGTATTTTAGTGCCAGACACTAAAGATTTTGAAATATCATGATATTGAAAAAGGTCCAAGGCTATTATTTAGGTAAAGGTTGACAAGACTAGTTTTATCTTCATATCGTTCCATTTAAACCATAAATGTAGAAATATAAAGTGTTTAGAATACACTTTTCTTTCATGACAAGCCATGTTCATTAAATTAAATATTTAATTCATTTAAAACTCTTACATGCAGATATTTAAAAAAAAAAAAAATGACACAAAGTACAGTCGTGGCCAAAAGTTTTGAGAATGACACAAATATTAGTTTTCACAAAGTTTGCTGCTAAACTGCTGTTAGATCTTTGTTTCAGTTGTTTCTGTGATGTACAGAAATATAATGAAAAGCACTTCATACGTTTCAAAAGCTTTTATCGACAATTACATGACATTTATGCAGTCAATATTTTCAGTGTTGGCCCTTCTTTTTCAGGACCTCTGCAATTCGACTGGACATGCTCTCAATCAACTTCTGGGTCAAATCTTGACTGATAGCAACCCAGTCTGTCATAATCACTTCTTTGTCAGAATAAGTGTTTTTTTTGTGTGTTTTTTTTTTTTTTTTTTGTCCACCCGCCTCTTGGGGATTCACCACAAGTTCTCAATGGGATTATATGCGCAATTCTAGTACAATTCTTCTTCTGATGAAGTTGTACTTTTGTATTTTCTTACTCAGTTGCATATAGCATTTGTATTTTTATTTTATTCTATTGTATATTTTATTTTATTTTATTGCATTCCAGTGTTTTCTCATTTCTGCTACATAACTTTGCACTTTTGCTGTAACAAAACAAATTTCCCACCTGTGGGACTAATAAAGGTCATCTTATCTTTTTTTTATCTTAAGATCTGGGGAGTTTCCAGGCCATGCAGGGCTCCAGACTAACATTTTGCCATGGTTGCAGAAAACAGATTTGAGACGGGAAACTGTTCTTGAAGTACACACACACACACACACACACACACACACACACACACACACACACA